>JAQFXP010001391.1:0-19573 GCA_034693685.1 Belba bartosi
AAAAGTTGCAAAACTCGAGGCCAAAGTCTCGAATTTTACATTCAAATATTTTAATTATTATTTTCTATCAAAAAAAAATTTGTTTATATAATAATGTTATCAAATTATTAATTCTGCTTTGATATATGTATATAAGAGTGAAAAAATAATTGAAATATCTCTTTTAGTTTGTTTGTAAATTAAGTTTGAAATTTAAAAACTGTAACAAGATATTGTATTTTTAACTGCGCATAATTATTTTAATGTTTCAATTACAAATTATTTTTTTACACATTTCCCTATTATATCCTATGCTTTTATTATGATTTGAATGAATTTAAAAAATAAGCACTTTTTACCATCTTCCGCCAAACCCTTTAATTAATTTGATTCTAAATACAAAACTGCGAATTAATCGAATGTTTAGTAATTTTATTAATAATAATAACGATATGAATGACGTCATCGATAGAATGATAAAATTTACAAAATATTCCTATATTCTTGTTTTAAACGATCTGGATAACTATGAGCAAGGACAAAGAATTAAACGTCGAATACAATTAGCAATATTTGTACGAATTTTGTTTTTAATACAATTTATTCGATTTACAATCTCTGCTCTATTCCCGAACCGATTGATTCTAATATTAATGAATAATTCGTTGCATTCTTTAGGCAATCATACGATGCTATCATTATTGTTAAGTTTGAACGCATTTTTCAGTTTATACTTAATATCAGTTTTATTCTATTAAGAAATAACTCAAAAATTACATTTAGTAAAGTTTTTTTATTTATTTAAAAATAAAAAAATAATTCAATTAAAACCAAATATTACAAAAAAATTTGCAATTATAGCCAATTTATTGACTAAATATTTTACATTGATTGTTGTTATAAATATTATATCAGGAATTGTATTATTATATTTATACATTAGTTTTAGTTTTGCATTAAATCAGCATGGTATGTTAGCAATATATTGCGCTATTATTTGGTGTTTGCCAACTATTATTATGATTATTATATTTTATTTATCTGTAATTTCAATGATTTCATTAATATTTTTTTCGGTTTTATATCTCAAATACACATTCATTGCAATTAATGCAAAGATTGGGTTAAGTTTGAAATTGCGTTTAAAATTATTACTATTTCGAGCGATCGCTGAACACAACTATACGACTAAACTAACCAATGAATTGAATCATTTTATTAAACATGTTCTATTTGTGCAATACTATATGGTCATGCCAGCTTATATGATATTACTGCAAATTGTTTTATCAAATAAATACAAACAATTTTTACGTGTATTAGTTGTATTATTTATTATTATAACTTTGTATTTTCAATTTGCAACTGTGTTAGCATGCACTTTTATTACAAAAACAGCACATAAATCAAGAGATAAATTATATGGAATCGAAAGAACTATTCGACTCTCACTTAAAGATCGGTTGAAATTTTTAGCGTTTATTGAGAGATTATCCGGACCTGACATTGGGTTCTATTGTTTGGATTTGTTTACCATTAATAGTTATGAATTTTACGAATATTGTGCTAATTATTGCAAGACTTTTATTTTATTACAAATGTTTTTCTAAAAATATAAAGGCTTATGTTATAACTACTGTAATTAATAATTTGTTAAAATATATTTTATAAGTACAGTATTAAATATTTAATATTATTACAAATATTGCTATTTATATATTTATTCGTTCTCTATGTTAATGACTAATTTCCTCCAAACCTAGCAAAAATAACATGCTTGGCAAAAGTAAAGAGTATAAAATAAATTGAATAAAAAATATAATAAAACGGAAAAATATATTTAAAAAAATTTGTTTATTTATAATAAAATACAAAATAAAAATACAGTCTAGGTTCAGTTCTGTCCCTTCCATTTCTATTCAATTTCCATTTTTGTCCCTTATATACTAAAACCAAAAGCCATTTACTATTAAAACAAAGCTAAATAGTTTCATTTTTATCAAGTCCATTTTAGTCAACTTTTTATTTTTTATCTCTTATATTCAAAGCCGCCCAAACATAAAAATTTACGTTAAAAAATACAAGCGTTAATTTTGTCTTGATTATCTGATTAGCTAATGTTAATCCGCATACATCGTGTGTTTATTGACATTAAATTTAATTCTCTATTTATTTGAAATTTGATTATAAAATATTACAAATTTATATTAATTAGCAAGCAATTTGAATTTGGATATATTTTGATTACATTTTGGATTTAATTCACTTTTTGGCTTATATTCTCATATTTTGCTTAATTTATATTTCGATTAAATTTTTGATTTTGTTTATTAAAAACAGGGATTGTGAAGGGGAGAATTAAAAAAAATTCTTTCCTGATTTGAAAATTTGGATTTATCCCCCATCCTAGCATTTGTTTCGAGAAAAAGTACCTCTTTTCGACGTTTTGCCGGCCGCCAATAGCGGCCGGCAAATTATTTGGGTTTTTTTTCCAAAATTACAAAAATTTTTCTAAATTGTTGCTAGATCCGGTTTAAATCCAGTTAAATTAACTAAATTTAGTTTAAATTTAGTTTAAATCCAGTTAAATAAAATAAAATTTTATTACAAATAAATAGGTTTTTTAGCTTTTTTGGAAAAATCCCTAAACTGATACCCCTCTAGGTTTTTGGCCAGAATTTTGGGAAAATTTTCACCCAAATCCCTCCTAAATGACGTCATTGATAGAATAGTAACATTAGCAAAAATTTCATATACGGTTGTTTCAAAAGATCTTGATAACTATGAGCAAGGACATAGAATTAAACTTCGAATACAATTGGCAATATTAGTACGGATTTTGTTTTTAATACAATTAATCCGATTTACAATCTCTGCTCTATTCCCGAAACGACTGATTTTAATACTAATGAATAATTCGATGCATTCATTGGGCGATCATAAAATGCAATCATTATTTTTTAGTTTGACCGCATTTTTTAGTTTATACTTATTATCAATTTTCTTCTATCAAGAAATGACGCATAAATTATATTTAATAAAATTTTTGAAATTATTTAAAAACAAAAAATTAATTAAATTAAAACCAAATATTACAAAAAAATATGCAATTATTGCTAATTTATTGATTAAATATTTTGCAGCGATTGTTGTTATGCCTATTATATCAATAATTTTATTATTATATTTGTACATCAGTTTTAGTTTTGCATTAAAGCAGCATGTTATGTTAGCTATATATTGTGCAATTAGATGGTGTTTGCCAACAATTATTGCGATTATTATATTCTCTCTATCTACAATTTCAATAATAACATTAATATTATCTTCGGTTAAATATCTCAAATACACATTAATTGCTATTAATGCAAAGATTGGTTTGAGTTTGAAATTGCGTTTAAAATCATTACTATTTCGAGCGATCGCTGAACACAACTATACGATTAAACTAACCAATGAATTGAATCAATTTATTAAACATTTTATATTTGTGCAATATTATATGCTCATGCCAGCTTATATGATGTTACTTCAAGTTGTATTTTCAAATAAATGCAAACAGTTTTTACGAGTATTAATTGTATTATTTCTTGTTACAACCATGTATTCTCAATTTGCATCTGTATTAGCATGCACATTTATTACAAGAAATGCACATAAATCAAGAGATAATTTATATGAAATTAAAAGAAATATTCAATTCTCACTCAGAGATCGATTAAAAATCTTAGCATTCATTGAGAAGCTGTCCGGACCTGACATTGGGTTTTATTGTTTGGATTTGTTTCCCATTAATAGCTATGAATTTTACGGATATTGTGCAAATTCTTGTATGACTTTTATATTATTACAAATGTTTTTCTAAAATTACAATTGTAGTTAATAATTTTTAAAATAATTTTTTATAATTATTTAATATTATTACAATTATTGCTATTTATATACTGTAGTCTTTTTTGTTCAAAAATAATATCCTCGGCAAAAATATATTTTTGCAAAAAAAAATTATTTGTTTAGATTGCAAAACAAATTAACAATAAATTAAATAAAAACAACAACTGAATAAATAACAGTAAATAAACTAACCGGTTATTTATAAAGAAGTAAGCCTACTAAAAACATTTTCAGTCTTAAATGATATGATAAGTAAGAAAGTTTATTGTTTTAATATACTGTATAAAGAAAATTATTTAAATGGAAAATAATAAAGTTTTGTCTGATTTAAATAAATATAAAAAATAATTATTTAATAAAAACATTAAATTAAAAATAATTTTATTGCCTAAAATTTTTTTAAACCATATACATTTTATTTAAATTTAGAAGTAAGTTTTGTTAAACTTTATTTAAGTTTAATTCGGAGTGATAACGGACGCCGGGCTGAAGAGTCCGTGCGTGCCGTCTGGGAGACTGGTAACAAGAATAACGTTGCAATATTATGAAAGAATAAAATTTAATTTTATAAATTTTAAATATAATTGATGGTTTATTTCTATTCTGTTTTTGTCATTTTATTCTGAAATATATTCGAAATAATGATTATAAAAAATAATTTATTGCTAAAAAATATTTTTTAATTTTTGATTTATTATTTGAATTTTTAAATATTATAAATTAGTACACGCAATTACTTTTTGTATTTAATAATAATTTATAATAAAAAATATATATAATTTTTGTATTTTATGCTAAAACTTAAAATAAGTAATAATATTTGTATATAATATTTAAAATAAAATTAATATTATATGTTTTCCTAATAGATATTAATAAAATCAAACACGTATAAATTTTACTTATTTATTAAATAAAAGTAAAGCATAAATGCTTGGTTATCTAAACATGTCAAATATAATTAATTTGATTCTAACTACAAAACGGCAAATTAATCGAATGTTCAGAAATTTTATTAATAATAATAAAGAAATAAATAACGTCGTCGATAGAATAGTAACATTAGCAAAAATTTCATATACAACTGTTTCAATAGATCTTGATAACTATGAGCAAAGACATAGAATTAAACGTCGAATACAATTGGCAATATTTATAAGAATTTTGTATTTAATACAAATAATTCGATTTACAATCTCTGCTCTATTCCCGAAACGACTGATTCTAATACTAATGAATAATTCGTTGCATTCATTAGGCAATCATACGATGCTATCATTATTGATAAGTTTGGCCGCATTTCTCAGTTTATATGTATTATCAGTTGTATTCTATCAAGAAATGACTCAAAATTTATATTTATTAAAGTTTTTGAATTTATTTCAAAATAAAAAATTAATTCAATTAAAACCAAATATTACACAAAAATTTGCAATTATTGTCAATTTATTGATTAAATATTTTTCATTGATTGTAATATTAGAAATGTTATTATTATATCTATACATTAGTTTTGGTTTTGCATTAAATCAGCATGGTATGTTAGCTATATATTGTGCTATTATTTGGTGTTTGCCATCAATTATTGTAATGCTTGTATACTATTTATCTGCAATTTCAATGATAACATTAATACTGTTTTCGGGATTATATCTCAAATACACTTTCATTGCAATTAATGCAAAGATTGGTTTGAGTTTGAAATTGCGTTTAAAATCATTACTATTTCGAGCGATCGCTGAACACAACTATACCACTAAACTAACCAATGAATTGAATCAATTTATTAAACATTTTCTATTTGTGCAATATTATATGGTCATGCCAGTTTATATGATATTATTGCAAATTGTTTTATCAAATCAATACAAACAGTTTTTACGAGTATTAGTTGCATTATTTATTGTTATAACTATGTATTATCAATTTGCAAATATGTTAGCATGCACATTTATTACAAATACTGCACATAAATTCAGAGATAAATTATATGGAATCGAAAGAACTATTCGACTCTCACTTAAAGATCGATTAAAAATCTTAGCATTTATTGAGAAGCTGTCCGGACCTGACATTGGGTTCTATTGCTTGGATTGGTTTCCCATTAATAGCTATGAATTTTACGAATGTTGTGCTAATTATTGTTGTACTTTTATGTTAGTACAAATGTTTTTCTAAAATTATTATTTAAATTTTTTAAAATTTAAATTGTTATTATTGTTAAAATAAATGTTTATTTATTTTGACATTTTTAACTAATACAAAAATATTATTTAATAAAAATATTTTTAATATAAAGGGGTTTTACCGATATTTATCCGGCGGGATTAATTATTCTAATATTTTAGATCTTATCAAAAGACACCTTTTTGTCATTGGAAATATATTTTTAAAAAATTTAGTTTTCGAGTTATTTAATATCAAAATTTTTGACTTTAATGGGAATTTGGCCAAAATTCTAATTTTCATAAATTAATTTAACCTCCGTCCCCCACTTATTTTTGCGTAAATTTTTTTGAACTATCTACTAAGAAAGAGGAAGTTTTTAAACTTGATTTCAAAATGTGTTTACTAGATTTTTTGTATTTTTTACGTAGGGGAATTACAAAGCCAAATTCCCATTGAAGTTAAAACTTTGATATTAAATAAATCAAAAACTAAATTTTTTAAAAATAAGGTTCCAACGGCAAAAAGGTGTAATTTGATGAAATCTATAATACTAGAATAATTAATCTTACCGGAAAAATATCGATAAAACCCCGTTTTTGTTAATATATCTACAATAATATTTATTTTTAGATTTTATTTTTGTAAACCAAATAATGTTAATTTTAAATATTAATATAACGATAAAAATTATTTGATTTTGATTTAAAGCTATTTTCTATATAATTAATATATTTTTAAATATTTTAACAAGTTAATTTTTAGCTTTGGTTAATTTTATCGAATTCAACATTAAGTAATTGTGCATCGATTTAGAATTTAAGTTTTAATTTAATTTTCTTTACTTAAAATCAATAAAAATTATTTTACAATGTAAAATGTTTAAAATGTAATTTATATAAAATAAATATAAAAAGATTGTTTAATTTTTGTATATATTTCTGTTTTATTTAAACAAATAATTACTAATTGCTAGTAATTTCTAATTAATAATTGAACAAGTAAAAATATTTCGACTCTTTAAATATATTTTTAATGATTTGCATTTTGTAATAAAACTATTTTGACTTTAATTTAATTATATCAATAAATTTGTCAAACATGTGTTTTTGCATTTGAGTAATTATGTCTTAATGCTTGTACGTTAGCATGTACAATCAAACTAAATAAATAAATAACTCTACAGTTAATTTTTAATACATTTTCGAAGAAATGTATATATAGTTTTTCCTTGTTTATAACTGTATATATTAGTCAAACAATAGATGCTGTCCAGTGTGTCAACAATCTAAACCTGGCCCTAAGAGTCGCTATTCGTTAAAAATCTATTGTTCATAATTAATATTAATTTTTTTTCAAAATTGTCTTTAAATTCATATCAAATCAAAATCGTTAGAAAAGAATAAATTTTTTGGAAAACATTTTGAAGTTAGAGTCGGAGTCGAACACAAGAGGTATGAAATCTGGCGGAGAGGTATTGTTTGAGTAAAATTTGACATGTTACAAAACACTAGAATAAAATTTAAAATTACGCCTTAAATTACGCAATTACGTAAGGAAGTACCTGGAAACATTTTTGCTAATTTGTCATATTGTAACAAGCCTATAATCAATTTGTATCAAATTGGTTTTTAACCTTATTTAATGTTTTAGTGCAAACTACTTTCTTTTAGTACTGTATATAAACACTGAACTTTTGTATTAAGATTTCGGATTTGAGTTTTACTCTAAAAGTCTTTCAAAAAATATTAAATAAAATATTTTTATTCAAGTTTTTACATTTATTTTAATTCAGATTGATAATAATCTATCGTAATTGCCGTTATACTTTCCTGGGTGGCCGCTTAAGTGCCGCGCGTGCCAGACAATTTTACCCTTTTAATAGTTTAATTGTTCTTTCTATAATTGCTCACAAAAAAAGTTTTATTTATTTATTTTTAAACTTGACTAATATGATAGTAAAAACAAACTATTTGTTAATTAATGTCCCATATTTATCTGATTGTGATTTTAAACATACATTTGTTTATGTCAATTTTGCTTAATTAGTAATTGTTTATAGTTTAATATCATAATCAAATAACACCCAGTAATACTCATAAAATCTAATTAAATGGATTAAACAAAAATCAGAAAATAATTATTTCTATGATAATTAATACTAATTACACAACACATAACGTAAATTATATTGCTAAATATCTAAATATCTAAATATGCTAAATTATATGCTAAATTTGTTTGAAAATAATTTAACATGTTACAAAACACCAGGTTTAAATTTTAAAAAAAATTATATATTTTGTGCGTACCAACATTCTATAGGTGCAAAAAATTTTTTAAAATTATTTGACCAAGCGTCATTGAATAAATTGGCAAAAACCATAAAAAATTTTTGAGAACGATTGTATGTGTGTGTTAGTAAAAAAAGAATTAAAATATCTCTTTTAGTTTGTCTGTAAATTAAGTTTGAAATTCATAAATTGTAAGAAGATATTATATATTTAAATGCGCATAATTTTAAAAATATTATGGTTAAAATAATAATTTGTACATATTTTTTTTTATCATATCATATGCTTTTATCATGATTAAATTTGATTTAAAAAATAAGCAACTTTATCAATTTATAGACAACCCCTTTATTGCTATTATCCAGATTCTAAAGTAAAATCACACAACTATTACAAAAATTATTATTTATATATACACTCAAACCTCCCAAGACTGAGGTCTTCGGGATCAAACATTTGTTTCATTTATGAGAAGTTTTCACTCATTAGAGGTAAATATATAGATTGTGTGTGTAAGTGAGTTTTAATAAGAAAGACTTCAAATATTGCTCTAACATAAGAGGGTTTTTATTCGTAAAAGGGTTTACTCATGAGTAGTTTGAGTGTATATATATATATATTTTTAAAAATAATTTATTGCTTATTTATAACTTTTAAAATATTAGTTTTATTAACTTAAAAATATATAACATTAAGCAATAATAAATTTTAATTTATAAATTTTAAATATAATTGATGATTTCTTTTTATTCGTTTTGTTATTTTATTATGAATTATATTTGAAATAATGATTCTAAATAAAAATTTATTGCTAATCATAAATAATATATATATAACTTTTGATTTATTATTTGCTTTATTTTTTTAAATTATAAATTAATACACGCAATTTAAATAAATAAATATTTGCATTATTTGTATTTTTTTGTTATATTTAATTTATAATTTTAGAAGCATAATTTACAATATGAAATATATATGATTGTTAATTTATTAATGCTAAAACTTAAAATAAGTAAAATTATTTATATAATATAACTAATATTATATTTTTTCTTAAAAAATATTTATAAAATCAAACACGTTTAAATTATATTTATATATTAAAAAAAACTAAAGCTTAAATATTTGGTTATCTAAACATGTCAAATTTAATTAATTTGATTCTAAACACAAAACTGCGAATTAATCGAAAGTTTAGTCATTTTATTAATAATAATAAAGAAATGAATGACGTCGTCGATAGAATAGTAATATTAGCAAAAATTTCATATACAGCTGTTTCAATAGATCTTGATAACTATGAGCAAGGACATAAACTTAAACGTCGAATTCAATTGGCAATATTAGTACGGATTTTGTTTTTAATACAATTAATCCGATTTACAATCTCTGCTCTATTCCCGAAACGACTGATTCTAATACTAATGAATAATTCGATGCATTCATTAGGCGATCATACGATGCAATCATTATTTTTCAGTTTAACCGCATTTTTCAGTTTATACTTATTATCAATTTTCTTCTATCAAGAAATAAATCAAAAATTATTTTTAATAAAATATTTGAATTTATTTAAAAATAAAAAATTAATTCAATTAAAACCAATTACAAAAAAATTTGCAATTATTGCCAATTTATTGACTAAATATTTTGCAGCGATTGTTGTTATGCCTATTATGTCAGTAATTTTATTATTATATTTATACATTAGTTTTAATTTTGCATTAAATCAGCATGGTATGTTAGCTATATATTGTGCTATTATTTGGTGTTTGCCAACATTTATTGCGATTATTATATTCTGGCTATCTACAATTTCAATGATAACATTAATACTGTTTTCGGTTTTATATTTAAAATACACATTCATTGCTATTAATGCAAAGATTGGGTTGAGTTTGAAATTGCGTTTAAAACCATTATTATTTCGAGCGATTGCTGAACACAATTATACGACTAAACTAACCAATGAATTCAATCAATTTATTAAACATTTTCTATTTGTGCAATATTATATGCTCATGCCAGCTTATATGATGTTACTCCAAATGGTTTTTTCAAATAAATACAAACAGTTTTTACGAATATTAGTTGCATTATTTCTTGCTATAACTATGTTTTATCAATTTGCAACTGTGTTAGCATGCACATTTATTACAAGAAATGCACATAAATCAAGAGTTAAATTATATGCAATCGAAAGAAATATTCGATTCTCACTCAGAGATCGATTAAAAATCTTAGCATTCATTGAGAAGCTGTCCGGATCTGACATTGGGTTCTATTGCTTGGATTTTTTTCCCATTAATAGCTATGAATTTTACGGATATTGTGCTAATTCTTGTATGACTTATATATTATTGCAGATGTTTTTCTAAAATAACAATTGTAGTTAATAATTTTTAAAATAAATTTTTAAAATTATTTAATATTATTACAATTATTGCTATTTATATTTTGTAGTTTTTTTTATTCAAAAATAATATCCTCGGCAAAAAAATATTTTTACAAAAAAAATTGTTTGTTTAGATTGCAAAACAAATTAACAATAAATTAAATAAAGACAACAACTGAATATATAAAATTACATAAACTAACCGGTTATTTATAAACAATTACGCCTACTAAAAACATTTTACACATCTAATGATACTGTATAATAAGAAAGTTTTTTATTTTAATATATAAAAAAAAGTTATTTAAATGAAAAATAAGAGAGTTTTTTGTGATTTGAATAAATATAAAAAATATTTATTTAATAAAAACATTAAATTAAAAATAATTTTATTGCCTAAAATATTTTTAAACCATATACATTTTATTTAAATTTAGAATATTTAATTAAAAATGCTATATATTTTTTATACTGTCCACTTTTGAAACATATATTTTTTTAAGGTTAGAGGAAACAAATAATAATTAATTTGTTATTTAATTTATAATAAATTAAGGCTAAATATTATTCCACAAAATTGAGCATAGTTAAAAAATTTAAAATTTATTTGATAATTTATTTTTATTTTGTTTTTATCATTTTGTATCAAAGATAAACGACGTATTGATTATAAATAATAATTTATTATTACAAAATAATTTTTGATTAATTATTTTATGTATTATGTATTGGAAAATATTTATAAAATAGCACACGCAATTTAAATAAATCTATTCATTTTGGTTTAATGTATCATACTGTTAGACTATTTTTGTTTTATAATTTTTATTTAAAACAAATTTTGTATATTTAATAAAATATTTTTTTCAACTATTTATAAAATTACAAACAATGCATATAAAACTAAAGATAAATTATCTGAAATCGAAATTTCACCTATAAGGTAAAAAGCAAGTTAAAATTTGTCGTTTTTTAATAAGTTTCTGAAGAAATTGTATATTTAGTTTAGTCATGTTTCTTTTTTCCCCTCCCCCCACCCCGCCCCCGCTTACCGCGGCGCTTTGCTTATTATAATAACGGAAGAAAAATTTTAGTTTTGAGTTCTTATTATAATAGAGGAAAATTTTAAAATTAATAACTGGAAAAAAATTTTACAATTAAAAACATTGTATCATATTTAAACAAGATGTCGGAGTTTGATTTTTATAATTAAAAAATTCAATAATGATATTCTCACAATAATATGTAATTTATTCAATAACAGTTTACATAAAAATTATTCTTTTAACTATAAACAACATTGCATAAGGCTGTGTTTTATTCTCAAATTTCAAACTTAATTTACAGACAAACTAAATGAGATGTTATAATTATTTTTTTACTATCAAATACATATATTGAAGTAGAATTAATAATTAAATAAAATGTTTATATAAACAATTTTCTTGTAAAGGGAAATGACATTTAAAATATATAAAGTACTCAGATATACAAGAGTACTCAGATATAAAGTGGGATCTTTTTACAAGTTGTGTTTATCTAGTACAGCTTATCGTTAGTTAAAAGAAACTTCTGAGTACTCTGGTATAACAATATGAAAATCCTGTTTATATATTTTAAATTATATAGTTCTTTGTTGGTTCCTATAAATACCTAAGAATTCAAATTTAAGTTAACGGAATTACCGTTTGGCAAACATTTAAAAACTTTATATTTTCTAAGTGATTTACGTATAAATGCAGATAACTCGTTTTATATTAGTAAACAAGCAGTGACATTTTAAACATTTAGGGTATTAACAAAACTATTCGTTTAAATAGCTTTAAGCTCAATATCATGGCAATATTAAATTCCTTTACAAAAATGTTTAGTTATTAAATATTATTTAAAATTTAAAAAATTAAATAAATATTATTTATTGATGTAAAAATTTTGTTGTAAACTAATATAATTTATCATGTGGCATTTTTTAAACTAAAATTTTAATTTTTATGGTTTAAACTGTTTAAAACTAATTAGTGGCCAATAGTTAACATAAGGCGAACAATATCTCAATTGATTCAACTCTTTAATGATTGTCCAAATCTTAGTCTCGAACTCATCGGTCACTGAACCCAAGTTTATACCCAAGTCTTGTTTAAACCTTTGGTACTGTCGACGACCATTACGGGTGTCGTTATAGCGTTGAAATAATGGCATTAAATGACAATTCGTATTACAATCGCCGACTTCAGGAAACCCGTGATCGAAGAATTTTAAATTTTTTAACTTTAATTGTGGCAAATATTTTGCTTTTATTTGTTCCGGTATACGAGTAACAGCTCTTGGTATTTGATTCAACTTATTTCTTATTAGCTCATTAATAAGCAAGATAAATTGATCAGGTATGTAACAAAAATCGCCAAAGCCAATTTGATATGATTCTATTATAGGTTTGTTCCAGTAGGACAAATTAGCAAAAATGTTTCCTGGTACAATCTGACCAGTTAACGAGTTAAATCTAACGCCCTGGCTAACTTCTGTAGCTAGCGTTAAATTAGAACTATTTCTTAATTGTCTTTTTAAATATAAAATTTCATTGTAATTATGCCATAAATAGAATACAACACTAAAAATAATTTATCTTTTATTAGTTATCTTAAATTGTATACATTTTAAGTTTTAATTTACTCATTGTTTGCAATTGGAATGCTATGGTCTCCATTCCAGCCCCCAATCGCCAGGTGTGGTATAAAGTGAAATCCATAGAAATAACCGCCGAATTCCTTAAGTGATTGGCTTTGTATCCAAAGCGTGTCAATCAATGGCGAAGTAAACGGAGGAATAATATAGTCTCTAATCCACTCACGTCTCACACATTGTCTTATATTCAGATTTTCAAACATTCCATTCCTAACGCAGTAGTCATTCCAATATCTGTCACTATTTCCAAAATATTTCCAAATTATAGACCTCTCAGGTCTGGTAAAATCTACTGCTGGTGCCTGTTGCAATTTTTAACTTGGTCAATTATAAGTAATTAAAAATATTTTTATTATACCCAATAAGGAAGCGCTAAATTTTGGTTTATTTGCTGTATCTTTTTCTCGAGCTCTATGTGCATCCGTTTGTGCCAAGGTCCAATATCAACAGTTTTATGCACTACAGCCTAATATTTCGAATGAGCACGGGCATATTCCTCAAACACACCTCTAATATACAATTCCCGAAACACATCAATCAGAGCATATCTTTCACTTTCAGAATTACATTTAAAGTCCTTTCTAATGTGCAGCTTTTTGCATGGTGCTCGAACTGGCTTTATTTCGGCCTCGTTGATAAATTTATTTTGAATATATATTCAAGCATTGTCAATTTCTTGTTTGCTAAAATTAATTGGATAATTGCAACGTGTATATATATTATAATCGCATATATTATTTATTGAAGTTATATATTTTATTAAATAACTATTTATTTTGCTAATTATCAAAATATATAATGTTACAAAAATTAAAATTAGTTTCATCTTAAACAATATTTCCAAGTTAATAAGTTGTATTTAAAATATTCTAATAAAAATAATTTTAAACTAGTTCTATATTTATTTATTTAAAACATATGTCAAAATATTTAGTTAAACATTTAGTTAAAATTTATATATAAAACATTTTAATAAAACAAAAATTAAAATATACATAAGTTGATTATCAATATTATTATCTGTATAAAATAACGTTAAAGCAACATTTTCTTATTAAAATATAAATTTGAATCAAAATTTAGAACTTTTAATATTGTATAAAATCTGGAGTTAAATCAATTCTAAACTCAAAAATATTAATATTGAAAATATTAAAAATAAAAATAATAAAATGTTTAAATTGATCAGATTAATAAAACACGGCTATTTTGAAAACATTTTCAATAAATTTATCAAAAGACATACAATTTTGATTAAATTGCATGTTATTTAATTGAAATATTTTTTGTAGTTTTAATGCTAAAGAATCCGGACAAAAAATGGGAAAATTGTAAATTAATTTTTTTTATTTGAAATAATAATTCAATTATTGCAAAAATTTAATGATTTATAAAACAGTATTTTAACTTTAACATAAAATTAATTAATTATTTATAAAGGCTCCCTGTCGGCCACTAAGCGTACTAATGTATGCTTGCTTCTCTTATGTCTTTGGGCAACAGTTTTAGTATTTTTTGAATAATATTTTTCATTTTTAAAAATAATTTTGGTAATCAGCTGAGTTAAATGCCGGGCCATAAACGGGCCAAATTTAATGGACGTCTGATATGTGATTTTTAAGCTAAATTACATCTATTCATACAAGTCGTTACACTTTTAAATGAGTTATGGAGTTTTAGAATATAGAAATTGTAAGTAAAATAAAATATAAATAAGTTGTGAAAACTAAATAAATAACTGTAAAAGAAAATAATGTTTAAAGTATATAAACACAAATTCAATAATTTTACCTAAAATTAATTGTACTGTATAAAATTAGGAATTTTTTTAATTGGTCCTAAAGCAGATTTAAATTCAATTAATTTAATTAAATTTAGTTCAAATTCAGTTAAATTAGTTTAAATTATAACAAATATATAGGTTTTTTAAGCGTTTTTGAAAAAATCCCTCCCCTGATCCTCTTATATCGGCCGACCTTATCGATACCTGTTCTACTCTAAAATAATAAAAAGAAATTTTGCCATTTTTAGAGGCAATTAAAATAATGCCAATTTTTACCAAAATGTAGTTAATTTTATGTTCAATTAAAGAATAAAATTTGGCCTAAAATAAAAAGTAAATTAGCATGTTGATATATGGATAAAATAAAAAAATTACTTTAAGTTAACAAAACCAAATAATAGACAAAAATATAAATTAAACCAAAAGTGAAAATATAAACGAAATATAGAAAAATAATGCTAATTGAAATGAAATATATATTAAACTCAAAATTTAATTTAATTGTTTAATAAGACAATTATATTTAGTATTTTGTGATTAAATTATAAATGTTTGCGAAATTGAATTAATTGCAAATAAACACACAATGTATGCGAATTGATATTAATTGATCAGATGACCAAGACAAAAACAACGCTTCGATTTTTTAATAAAAATTTAATGAAATATACAACTCAGGTAATCAGTCATTACCAGGGATGGGAAAATAAGGCCGGTTGGTGGCTAAACAAAATGTAGTAAAAGGTCCCTCTAAACCCGGATTTGTCTTGTTAGTATAAAATAAGAATTGATTAGAATTATATGCTAATGTCGAATATACTAATGTCGAATATGATAATGTCGAATGTACTAATGTCAAATATGCTAATGTCGAATATGATAATGTCAAATATGCTAATTTCGAATATACTAATGTCGAATATGATAATTTCGAATATTCTAACATTACCATATTCGACATTATCATATTCGACATTACTATATTAGACATTACCATATTTGACATTACCATATTCAACATTACCATATTCGACATTAGTACATTCGACATTATCATATTCGACATTAGCATATTCGACATTATTATATTCGACATTAAATCATTCGACATTATTATATTCGACATTAGTACATTCGACATTATTATATTCGACATTAGTACATTTGCCATTATTATATTCGACATTATCATATTCGACATTAGTATATTTGACATTATTATATTCGACATTAGTACATTCGACATTATTATATTCGACATTAGTACATTCGACATTATTATATTCGACATTAGTATATTCGACATTAGCATATAGTTCTAGTCAATTCTTATTTTATACTAACGAGACAAATCCGGGTTTAGAGGGACCTTTTACTACATTTTGTTTAGCCAACAACCGGCCTCTTTTCCCCATCCCTGGTCATTACCCTAGCTGCTAAATTAAAATTATTTACAAAAGAAACTAAAAATTATATGATTTCTAAAAATTATGGCTCATTTTGAGTGTTTTTTAAATTGTGACAAATTTATAATTTTTTTAATTTTTTAAATATAGAAAGAAATTATTCTAAACTATAATTGCAATTTGTAATGCCATTATGTGTTGCTTTAATTATTATAGTAATAAAGAAAATTAAGATTATTAATCAAAAAATATTAAACACTGTTTTCCAAAGACCTTTTCAAGATGAGTAGACATTAGTACGCCTAGTTGCCAACAGGGGGCCTTTATCAATAATTAAATAATTTTAAATTAGAGCTAAAATACTGTTTTATAAGTTATTAAATTTTTGTAATAACTGAATTATTAGTTCAAATAAAAAAAATTTATTTACAATTTTTCCATTTTTTGTCCGGATTTATTATTAAAAAATCAAAAATGTATATCGAACTTGGCCATGCTGTATTAAAAATAAAAATAATAAAATTTTTTATTTTATTATGAATTATGAATTATCCGGTTAAATAAATTTTGAGTTTAATTAATTAATTTTTTGCAATTTTTGTTATATATCATGTATTTAAATAATTAGTTTAATATTTATTCAACTAAATTTTTTTAAATATAAAATTTATATTAAAATTTATTTATAAATATTTAATCAAATTGAGTAAACCGTTGTGAGTTTGATTGTACATGCTTGAGATATAATTACTCAAATGCAAAAACACATGCTTAACATATTTATTTATATAAATAAAGTGAATTGAAAACAAATTTATATGAAATTGAATTTATTAAAAAAATATTTTTCCTGTATAATTTTTAAATATTTATTTACTTTCATAGATATGTCATATGCCATTAGACTCATTCCTGCCTATAGTTTAAGTTTAAGTCTAAGTCATGTTATCTAAGTTTAAGTTTAATGGAATGAATTGTATTTTGAGTCCCAGTCATCTAAATGGAATCTCAATTAATATACGCCTATATAAGCATTAACGGTGGGAATCTACTCAATTCGGATCACTTGGCTTTACCGTATTTCCCCGCATCTCACATCTGGTAGAGGAGCGGCCTTTCATCAGCACCTGGTGGGATGGCCTTCGACCCCTATTCGCATATAAGCGACATCTTATCAATAGTTTGATTTATTTAAAATTTTATTTAATTTTGAAATTTATGTTTAATTTATGTTTAATTTATATTTTTAACTGAAATTTGTTTAATTTATTTAATTTATGTTATTTTGACAATTATTTTTAAGAGTATTTTCGTGATTATTTCTGGTTTAGTTTAATTTTTGAATTTTTTTGAAATTTCTTTGAATAATATTTTCGTTAGAATTTTGCAGATTTTGAGTTAATTTTGAGTTCATTAATAATTTAAAATTAAAAATTAGGATTAATTTAGTAAAGAGTTTTATTAGAGTAAAGTTTAATTATTAGAGACAAAATAACGTTTGTTTTAAATTAAATTTTTTAAGTAATTTGAGAAATTGTGTGTCGTTATGGGTAAGTCTCCATAGAGAGCACCTCGTTCTTGGGTAAGACTCCATGAGAGAGCACCACATGTTAGGCCATAGTAGCTATAGTTAAGGTTTGTGGTAATCCAGAAAAACCAGTCGAAGGTTTGCGGTAAATTTGAAAAAACCGGTCAGTTTTCCAATTCTTATTTATTTATAAAAGTTTGAGTTTTGTTTTTTTGAGTAAATTTGAAATAATTTAATTTTTGAAATTTTAAGAATAATTGCTATTTTTGTAAATTAATTAATTTGAATTTTGTATAAGTTTTGATAAATTTATTGTTTGATTAAGTTTTCAATTTGTTGTAAATTTTAAGATCTATTGTTATTTAATTTATTTATTTAAAAAATTGTTATAATTTTTATAATTGTCTATTTTATATGTAATTTGTTGTAAATTTGTGTAATTTTGATGAAATTTTGCCTAAATTTTCAATTGTAATTTTCAAATTTAGCCAATAATTTGAGCGGGGTGATGTCATATGCCATTAGACTCATTCCTGCCTATAGTTTAAGTTTAAGTTTAAGTCTAAGTCTAAGTCTAAGTCTAAGTCTAAGTCTAAGTCTAAGTCTAAGTCTAAGTCTAAGTCTAAGTCATGTTATCTAAGTTTAAGTTTAATGGAATGACTTGTATTTTGAGTCCCAGTCATCTAAATGGGATCTCAACTAATATACGCCTATATAAGCATTAACTGAAATGTAATTTGTATTCATTGTATTCCAGAGTCAGTACTGTATTAACTATTGTTTAGAGCACTTAATAAAGTATTAGTTATCGTTATGTTTACTGTATATTTGAAATGTGTCTAAATGTGCTTATGTTGAGCCGAGTCATGGCTCAACTCAACAAAACCAAATTTAACTGATTGTTCAGGAAGGATGGGAACCATTCCCTTCCCGAACTAACTTCGATTCTAATGTGGGAATCGACTCAATTCGGACTTCTGGCACTACCGGTCTTTCCCGCATTAGACAGATATATAATAGTTATAAAAGCATTGCAAATATACTGTAAATTCAGTATATACAGTATTTATGAATAAATAATATGTTGGATTAGGTTAAGATTAGGATATGTTAGATTAAATTGAGTTAAAATGTTGCCTTTTAAAATTTAGTACCCATGTTCAATTGCACAATGTGCAAATCTTTTATACTAGTTAAAATATTTATTAATTTTTAAAAAAAGATATGAAATAAAGTGCAGTGTTTATGTGCAGTGTTTGTAATTGTATAAGTTTTTAAAAAAAATATTTGGTTATATATACAGTCCCCTTCAGATGTATGTCCCCAACAACGATGTAGTCACAGTATTCTCAAAACCAAACATTTGTAATTAACCCTATAACTTAAGGGGTAGTATTTAAATTTAAAAAATTGTAAATGTAAATAAATACTAAATAAATCATA
>JAQFXP010001392.1:0-19560 GCA_034693685.1 Belba bartosi
AATTTAATTTAAGTGTTAAGATTAGGTTTGATGAAAAAATTGTTTGATTTTATTTGGCGCAAACCTGAGTTATAGTTGATTACTAACAGGTATTCCTCTCTCTCTTACTTTTAACGTTCAAATGAGTTGTAAAGTTATGCAAAAGTCAGACACGATTTGCCTGAAGTAATGATTACATAATCATTGTTAGCATTGATTTCTCAGAGCATCGGCAGTAAAACATCCGAACCTACAGTATATCTGCCATTCATTCATTAAAATTCCTCTCAAATGCTATTTAAAAATGTTTTCATTTAATTGACATTTAATGCATCATTTATTGTGTTATTTGATGACAAACTCATAACTTCGTATAAATCAAAGCATTTTCCGCGTTTGCGGAGTATTAGTGAAGTAGTGATACATATAATGAATACAAAGTAAACATTTTGGAGATATCTCGACGAAAACGAAACTTAACTTTTGCTCCAATTGTTTGTTTATCTCTTATCTCTTGATGTCTGTAAATCTAATTGAAATAAATTATTTACAATTCGATGTAATTAATCGCAACTTTTTTAGAGAATCATTTGAACACAAATTCATTTTATTAATGCTCTTCAGATATAATAAAAGATTATTTTAATTCAATAGAAAAACTTTTTCATCATTTGCTGTTCGGAACTCTATGCTCGAGAGCACTGCATTCCAAAGCCATTACAAACCTGTTATATAGCCCAACAAATCGTCTAAATGTAAAAGTTTTTTGTATTAATAGTAATTGTTTGGGTGAAAGTGCACTCCTGTCTTATCAACTCCTACACAGTCTGTCACGAAAAACCATTTAACAAATGTATGCAAATTATATTTATTGCTTTATAACCGAATCGTAGCCATCATTACAGACAGCCATTCAAAACACGATCTATTTTTCACTTCAATTGCTGTTATTCCGAAAAGAAGACAAAACTTTTTTTTTCATTAGAATCATGAAATTCAAAAACTTGTGGAAATTTTTTACATTCCGTACTTCTATTAGCGTTGAGCGGCTTTCTTCAGATCCATTACTGATTAGCGCTGAAGATATTATATACAGTATTCGAGTTTTTAAACTTATTTCATATAATGCTTACATAAATTTACTCATTTTTCTAAGTATTCTTTGAAACTAAGTTAGAGTTAAAAATGTTAAAACTTATAGAAAAAGAAGAGGATAACCATCTGTATATTTACTAGTTAGATATATTACTAATGATGACAACTAAATAGTTAGAACACAATCTTATGGAAAAAATAATTTTTTAACGAAGGAATATGTTGTACAAGAATTAGCGTCAAACAGAATTTGAGTTTAATGCGTTAAGCACAGGAATAATGCTTTGAGCTAATTAACTAAAACCACACCAATAAATGTAGCAAGCAATTGTTGCTTGGTTAATTGATTCTTAATATTAACCAAACCTAATAAATCTACAACTAACATTTTAAGATTTTTGTTAAATAAAAATCGATTAAATTAGAATATCCTAATGCAATAGAGACAGTAATTTGTTATTTTAAACTATTTCTTGCCAATATTGTATTTCAATAGTATGCAAACCCCTCCCACTTCGTTGTTTGTATAAAATATTTATTCAGATATTTAGTGAAAAGAAAATAAAAATATATTATTTAATAACTGAATAATTCCTGAGCCCAACATATCTGAAATACTTGAACTTTTCATTACTTTTATTGGAGTACACTATTTGACTGATTGACAGCATATGTGAAAACAGAAATTTTTTGATTCTAATTAAATTCCTCTAAAACTTCTTTCTTCATATTTATCAAACATAATATCGAAGATTTTCGAAATAGTTTTTTTTCGGCCTTCACTGCATTCACTGCATTCAGTCGACGGTGTATTTGCAGAGTTAGTACAGCATATACTGCATATATTATTATTTTCTATAGCTTTGGCTTAATTTAAAATTGAAAGATTCAAACATTATATAAACATGTTTTCTATAGTTTGTATAATCCAAATGACACTTCTCTTTAAGTAAATGAAAGGTATTTTTTATATTTTTCTTGGATTTTGATCTTTAAACCGATAAAAGTGAATGCATTTGTATATCTGACAAATGCGAGAATTTTATTCAAGTGATTACTCAACAGATTGACTAAAAATATCTCATCAGATGAAACCGTTTTGACAAAATAATTATAAAGTATAAAATGTTTTTAAACGCAACAAAATTCATTATTTAATACTCAAAAATAAATTGCCGCAAAAAACCCATTAAATTATTGCTTTTAAATCACAATCAAAATCAAATGATTACTAATTTATTGTATAATTATAATAATTTTAGTTAATTTTTATAATCAAAAATACATTATTTAATTTGTAAAAACCGTTTAAAATGTTATTCATTTGATTTGTTTACTATTTACTATAAAATTTTATCATATATTTTAAATCGATTTAAAATTTAAATTCTTTTTATTTTTTGCAATCTTTAGATTTGGAATAAATAAATATTTGATAAATTCAGTCAAATGTTTTTCAATCGATTTCTTATTTTTACTTTTTATTCCTTTTATTCATTCGCATGTTTTCTGAATAGTTTAAACATTTCTATTCATATTATTTTATTTTTTCATTTGATTAAAAAAACTTTTGAAAAAATCTTTTAAAATTATTTCGATTCACAAGTTTTATTTGATTGAAACGAATTTCAAAAATAAGTTTTCGTTCAATACTTGTCTGAACTGAATCTGTCAATAGTTTGAATGCAATTGCAGTCAACATCGACGTGAAAGAGCACATAATGAATATCCGGAACATTTTTGAATAGTTTAAGTTTATGGGAAAAACTATAATTCGTGACTTCGCAAACAATTTTGTCATATATTCAGTCTATAAATTGAAATTATTGCCTCTAATGGCTCGCACTGCAGCCTAAATGAGCTTCAAGTGTAAAATAGTCATTAACTTAAATGAACTGTAATTATAGTTTTGAATGTTATTGCAGTTTATATTATATTTGGTAAAAATTTCAATGTTTTCTAAGTTTATTTGATTTGAAACGACAGTAATTTATAGCTAAATATTATGGAATATTTAATAGAAAATAGATTCGTTTAGAGTTGCGTTTTTGACAATAAAATATCGTTTGTGTACTCCATGTCTAAAGAATTATAACAAGAGTTGAGTGCCTATGCTCTGCCTCTGCCTTAGCCTCTGCTAACTCAGAGCTGCTAACTCTAACTGCTAACTCTGCTAACTCGTGTAAAAATGAAATATATGTTGAAAAAGGGGCTATCCTTTAGTGGGCTGAGAGTTCGCAGGCAAGAGTGCCAAAGAATCTGCACAATCATAGCTCTGAGCACTTATTTGTCACATTGAAAGCCTTGCCGAAAATGTTTCTTGCCCCAAGCAATTCAACATTCTCTCTCCTCTCTCCTCTCTCCCTCTTGCTCTTTCACTTTCTCTCCATCTCTTCACTTATTATAACATTTCTTCTCTATTATATTTGCATGTTCGTATATATGTATGTATGTGCTGTACAGTAAACTCAATTCTGTAGTTTTTGTCTTTTTTGCCGACCTCTCCGTCTCACTCTATGCCTCTCATTACGTCTCAAACCCATACCCGTAGCCATAGCTCATACCTCAAACCTCAAGCTTGTATTGATGGAGTCCAACAAGGAGTGGACAGGACTGACATGAATGTCTTGCATTGATGCCTTTATGAAGATCATTCAGTGCTTTTCACGTTTTGTCTCCATGCCTATCCCCCCTGTCCACCCCCACCCCACCCCCTTGTCCTTTATATAAAGCTTTGTGTTTCTCTTCAATTACTACTTTAGAGAGCGAGGAATGCAATACTATATTATTGGTCTCTATTTGGCTCTATTTGTTGCTTTCAGTTTCTTTTTCTAAATATTTAAAACATTCACTTTTGGCGAAAACTTTTGGCGAAACCAAACAATTCGAAAGACTTTCAATTCTTCATTTTACCCCTCAATGAGTTTGACTACATTTTTCTCAAGTGCTGTAAATTCAGTTAAATATCTTCAATCATAATAACACTTAAAGTGATTAAGTTTTCTGTTTTAAACACAAGTTAAGACTGATGTTAAAAATAAGAAAATATTAAATTAATTTTTTTTAAATTGCAGGTTTCTCTTTAAATTTTTATATTTTCATTTTATTTGTACTATTTTTTATTTAATTACTAGCAATACAATCGACAAACATATCATAAAATACTTAACCAAAAGTCAAATAATAATAGTTTTTATTAGTGTTTACTTAAAGTAAAAAATTCTTAACCTATTCTATTTACAACAAAATTGGATTTTGTATAACGTAACAATATATATTAACAATATAGTTTTAAAATATAATTAAAATATTATGAAACGATAAGTAGTAATTTGAAAAATTCTGACATGCAAACTTACTATTCAATTATAAATTATATGCCATAACAAGCATTCGAGATGTCATTTACGGTAAATCAAATTCTAAATCTAGTAATTGTTTGCAAGAATTATTCAAAAGTCTATTTAAACTGAATATTTAATATAGAACTGACAAGTTATTGTATGAAGAGAACATTGATTTATAAGCTGATAAAAAACATTTGTTGTTTGGCATTCGAAAAATTATTTATAAACTGTAAGACATATCATATTTCAATATCTATTTAAAGAGATTTATGATATATTAATATTTATTGTTTTCACTTTAAAAGCCAATAATATTTTTGATATATTATGCGATACGAGTTCTCCTTATTAGCTAATCGTTAATGAATTCAATTTAGAATCTATTAAATAAATCTTTTTAAAAATTTTTCTTTACTCAAGTTTGGGGTCAATCAACAGTTCTGTTGAGCAAAATATAATAATATAAAAATTGAATAGATTTTCTATTATAGACAAAATTATCTAAAGTATGGATAAGTATTGCAAAATTTGTGCTATTCTTCACAATTTTGGCAAAAATAGTAATTTAAAGCTTTTTCCTATCGATTTAGTTTAATATCTGCAATAATATAATCGACTCAATAAAAGAGGAGTAAAGCTTCAGATCTATTGTAGTATCGAAGAGAGGAAATAATTTGTGCGAAAATATATATAATTCGAGTATCACTTCTTATCACTTCTTTTATATAAAACAGATATTATTTTCAATAGAAAACAATTGCAGAGAAAAAGTTTAGTTTAGATAAAAAATAGAAAAAATGTCTAAAAGAGAAATAATTTAATAATAGCTGAACGCGGTTTGGGTCGAGTGTTGGGTAGAGTGGAGTGAATGTTAAGCTGTAGTGTAGAGCAGACATTGAATTTAAATTGGATTCCGTAAATTCGGTGAAGCCTAACACAAATTGCATGCTTTCTCTTATTTTTCTTTACTTTCTTTTGCTTTCCTTTGCTTTGCTTTTCATTACTATTAAACTATTGGACGGATAGTATTGGCAGCAAAGCTAGTTGTCTGGCAAGTATCGGCATATCTTGTTATAACTTATATAAGAAATAATGTGAATCCCATTCCCTAGCCTTTCGTGAGTGGCTTCGAAACAAGTTTTGAAGACTGAGTGCATCAGTCATTTATACGGATATAATATAAATGCGAAAAAATGTACGATTGGGGCGATTGAGGCGATTGGGGTGCGGTGTCGACAGAAGTATTAAGACTAACACTGATGGCTCCCATACACACTACGAAGGCTACAATTCCGCCGCTCTTACCACTCATCTAATGAATCCGAAGAAAGACTCGAAGATAATGATAAGACACTTGCAAATAAGGAGCAATATAATCAAATTCAAGGCCACTTTTGTGTGTTTTTTCACCAAGTTCACTCAAAACTCTTTTTTCAATCGGTTCAACAGTAGACTAACCCATTTGTTAGGAATAAATTTCAATTTTTTTGTTTAAACATAAAGTTAGTTATATTCCTTTTATTCTTATTTGAAATTTTATGAACAAAACAGTCATCACTGAAAACATTAAGACTTTGCTCTCACAAACATAAAATCAAATACAAGTTTTGTTTATGGGTTTGTATTTGTGTTTACCTGGGGATGGGCTGTCGCGAGCTATCCATTCACCAGAAGCTGATAATAATTAAGTCAGAGATAAAAAGGTATAAAATTTGTTACTTGTTTTCTAAAGAAAAAAGAAGAACTAATCAGTTATTCTATAACACAATAAATTAAATTGAGATACGGCTGAAATTATATATTTTTATTTCAAATGTTCAAAAGTTTTGTTGCCAAGTCTTAGAACTAATGCTTAAATTGAAATTAATGTGACTTTTGATTGAAATTAATTTAGAATTTGCTTTTTATTTCAAACATTAAATAAATATACAAACTATTAAAATTTAAATCAATTAATTTAAGAATTCTGGTTTTAAGGCATTTTCAAGTTTGATACTTTAAAAATAATTAGGAATTATAAAAAAAATTAATTTATTTTGACACAAAACAAAGTTTAATTTAAATTCAATATGTTTAAGCAATAATCTAAAAAAATTTAATAATATAATTTAAAAACATATAATTAAAAATATTTTTATTTTATTTATAAATAATTTTTGTTTCAAGTATAAAGCGAATTAAATGTGCATGAGTTTAATTTTTAATTATTTTAGCTATTTAAAAAAATTACTAAATTATTACTTTATAAATCTAATTAATAATTTTAAAATTATAGTAATTAAATCATTATTTATTTTTAAAAATACATTTTAATTAGTTAATAATTTATATATTTTTTTAATTTATAAAATTAAAAATAAAATAAAATAAATATACATGATAAAATTATTGATTTATGTTTATTTTATTATATTAAAAAATAATTTATAAGTTTTTTAAAACTGAGGTAATTTTTTTAAATATAATTTAGTAATTACAATTTTTTAGTTCTGAATAAATTATTGAATTAAACTTGAAAATTTTAAAGAGTAAATATGCGTTTTAAGTAATATATTACTAAATTGAATGCTTTGTATATTGTATTAAACAAATAGAATAAAGAATTTAATATAAAATATTTGGTAACGAATATAAAGTAAACCTACGCTTTGACTGAATTGAATGCGTAGGACAGGCCTGATATTCACAACTACTTCTGAATAAAAAATAATTTATTTGAAACAAAAGTCAAACAAAACATAAAAAACAGTATTGAAAATATTAGCCACAAAAGCATTTGTGAAATATTTAAGCAAAAATGTCTGAAATATTGTTGTTGAGCCGAAAATATTGGTTCAATACCTACCGGTGCAAACATGGGCGTGAAAGTGCTCTTTGCCTAATATGCGTATAGTTTTTCTTTAGCTGATGGCTTGGCTCTCGTCATCCTCCAGAGCTAGAGCACCCATACCTATGCGCCAACACATACACATAGCTCCACACCATAGGTGGACGTGATTTGGGTTTTAAAAATTCCAGTTTCACCTCTAAATAATTCCGTCCGTCCAGACATATCAGACATATTTCGTCAGTTTCTCAACTCATCGATAAATTTAAGTTATTTTTCTTTTCTTTTCTTCACTTTCTTTAACGCAAAGAATTATAATATATTGAATCGATTTTTGCATAAAAAGCAAATATGTTTTACTCAAGATTCTAGTCTCTGATAAATATAAATGACCAGACGTTTCGAAAATGCTTTTCTTATTAATGTCTTTCTCTTCATCTCTGGTTTTAGTTAAATGAGTTTTTGAAAGAAAACATTTTGTATTCACTCTTCATAGCAGAAATATTTTTACATAAAAAATGATAAATTTTAAAATTCCAAGAGCATTTTATTTGCAATTTGTTTTTTCTTGTGATAAGTCTGCAGTTTGAATCACTTAAACTTTTAAATGACTGATAAGTTGCTATTAAATAGTCTGTTTGTAATCACTTTTTTAAAATGTTTGAAATTGTTTTTTTGCGTTTACTTTAACTAAATTTTACTTTGAATTTAAGCGATTAAACAGTGTATATAAAAATGTTTTAAATTTTTATTTTTACTTTTTTAATCAAATTTTTGATAAATATAGAGTAATTTTTGAAATAAAGTTAAATATAATAAATTGCTATTTGAAGAAATGACCAAGCTTTTTCAAATAATAATTATATAAGCTTTAAAAAATTAAGCACTTTAATAATTTTGATTAATTTTTTAAATATATGTCATATTATAATTTAATTGTTGATAAAAACGTTTTAATTACTATGGAATTTTTGTTATAGACATTATTACATGCTTGGTCATCTCTTGCTTTTATAATTAATGCTTTCAATCAAAGCATAAATTTATAAATGTGTTCAAACAGGTGCATAATTAAAATTTTAAATTTGATTACCTGAAAAAATTTCTTTGGTGTAAATGGCATTTAATTAAATACAAAATTATTTATTAGATTTTTAATCTGTCAAAACTTTCATTGAAACATTTTATTTTATTTCTAAGCCTACAGACAAGTAAAATGAGGAAAAAATCCAAATAAAAATCTGATTTTGAATAAAAAGAAAAATATAATAGTAAAAATAAAAATACAAATACAACATCTATTTCTATTTCTATATCTATATCTATACGTCTAACTATCTGTAGTAAGTGTAAAGTTGTTGAATTCATTTGGGAAAAATGTTGAGTCAAATAATTGCATTTTATGTTCAATTTGTAAACTCAAATAATAGGCTTCGGATTTCAGATTTCAGTTGTGTTTGGCTTATGTATTGAATAATAGAGTGGAGACGAGCACTGAAATGCACTGAAGAGCATATGAAAGGTCTCAAAGTCTCTCTGCTGTTCCCCTCACACATCCGGACGACTACTCGTTATAATGGGATAAATTGTTTTGAGTTTAGATATGATATCATCCGTGAGAGCAGACTTGTCTTCTCATAGTTATACCAAAATAAAATCCAACCCAAACTCTATAGACTTTGATATTATTTTTATTTAAATTAAAATATTTGACAGAAAGCCAATTACAAAAGAAATCTCTTTTATATACTCGGTTTGAATGCTCGCAATAGAATGCAATAAAAATATTTTCGAAAATACGGTTTTATTGCGGTAAACAATTTCACGAATATCTATAACAATAACAATAAACTCTGACTACAAAAGCAAAGAACAGAATATCTATTATACGTGTATTATATGAGAAGCAATTTATTGAGTTTTGAAACTCGAAAACTGGTCCGAGAATCGAAATAAAGGCTCGACTCGACCGCAATCTATCATAAGTTGGATTAGATTAGTTGTAATAATGTTTGGCGAAGACTAAGACAGAGCACCTGTAAGTCTAATATTAGTTGGTGTCTGCACTGAATGCCTCGATTTAATTAGACGAGAGCGCACAGGCAGATAATGAGCAAGCAATAATAACTAGTTTCGATTTCAATCAGATCATTAAATGCTCATTAATTTGCATGTGTGTGCTCTACAGATACGAGCTTAGAGGCACGTATGCCAGTGGTAGTGTCAATGCTATCTATGCCTGTGCTCGCACTGTTGGCGCATAGTTGGTCCCAACAAAAGATAGCTCTGATGTACAGTACTAATAGGTATTAGATATCCCAACACTTATCGACTCAAATGCTTAGCGAGTCTTCAGATAATAACACGATTGGCAATGAGATGAGAGAAAGATTCGGTTTATTTGGCAAAAGTTGTTTTTTGTTAGTCTTGTTCTCTTTGCTGTGTTTAGTGTTTAGGTTGTGTTCAGGTTGTGTTGAGGCTGTGTTGGACTGTGGCTGTTGTCAGATAGTTAATCATTGGTGTTAGGGTTGTGCTGGTGCTGGTGCTTGTGCTGGTGAGGCAGAGGCATAGGCAGAGCAGAGGCAAAGCTGAGGCAAAGGCAGCGCTGATAATAAGTTATAAGTTATTCGCATAAGTCGTACACTGAATGCAGACTGAGTTGAGAAGTGGAGAACTGGTGTCCGCTCTCAACGATCGAGCCATCCAGCGATCCGCTCATATATCTCATACCTCTGGTGCCCATCACAGTGGTGCCTTCGAACCCCCTCCACAGGCAAAGTAGGACACATCCCGTCTCCCTTAAGGCAAGATCTCAAGTTTGCTCAATATAGAGGCTTAGGTTTCTTAACCTCCTCTTTCTCTCTCATTCTCTCCATTCGGCTGTTTGTGAGACAGACTGAAAACTGAGTGCCAGTGAACACAACCAAAGCACCAAACCTTCCAAAGCAACCAAAGCCAAGTTCTCTCTTGTGCAGCTCTGGGACAATGAGAGGACTGTTTGTGCCTTCACTCGTGCATTATGTGGATTAACGCTACTTCGAGAAGGGGTTCCATATATTAGCTTCGAATCAATTTGTTTACGAACTCAATGTTTCGCTTATTTCCACAAATAATGATTGCCTTCAGAACAGCAAACATTCGCAAAGTCCTGAACTCAAGGGTTTTTCATCGATTCGAGTCATCAATGTATTCGAAAAACATAAATATTTGCAAAAAATGATAATTCGGTTGAACAGCGATAGAGTAGTGAAATACTCTCTAATCTTAGTCTTTATCGCATATTTGTTTGATTTTGTGAGTCTAACCAAAGCAGAGAAGAGACAACTCGAACAACATCTCGAGTTCGTCACTGAACCGACTTCGCAGATTGTCGCTGCAGATGGTGGTCGGGCTGTGTTCAAGTGCTCGGCCTCCCCAGCCAGCGCCGACATAAGATGGCTCAACAATGGGATGCCAGTGTATCAAAGTTCTTCGCCGGGACTGAAGATACTTCGGCACAAATTGGTGTTAAAACTGTCGAAAAGTGTTTCAAAAGGCAATACAAGTGCATCGGAAGCGAGTGATGCGATCCAATTGACGCATCTATTCCAAGGAGGAGTCTTCCAGTGCATTGCACAGCACAAGAGTCGCGCTATTGTTAGTCAAACCGCAAAATTAATTTTAGCTGAGCTTAAGCCGTTTCCACACAAAGACAATGTCAGTCACGTGGCTATAGTGGGCAACACAGCTGTGATACCCTGTGCGCCCCCTTTCAGTGTCCCGAACGTCGTCACCGAATTCGAGTTCAACTCTACTATCATTGATAAGACAAGAGGTAGTGTTGAACCGACTCAACCAACTCAACCAACTGAGCACTTGAACTCAGTTGAACCGATTGTGCGATTATTTATTGAACTTTTATTTATTTATTTGTTTTACTTTATTTATAGAGAGATATCGTTTGATGCCTTCCGGAGACCTTCAGATATTGAATGTTCGGGAATCAGACGCCGGTCTCTATAGATGTATAGCATTCAACCCATTTCTGGGCCAACGAACATATGCCCATCACTTCATATCGTTATCGATCAGCAGCAGAGGGTCTCGACATCAACACAACCCTCATAACCATCACAACCCTCACAACCCTCACAGCCATCGTAACCACAATTCGCATTCACATATACCCCCAAAGTTCGTAGTGAGCCCTAAATCACATATCAGTGCAGTCACGGGCAGTAATGTAACGTTCGAGTGCTCAGTAATGGGCAGTCCTGTGCCCAACATCACGTGGAGGAAACTGGACGGCCATATGCCTAAGTCGAGGCACATACAAGACGGGGGAAACCTAATACTGCCAAATGTGAGGCGAGGCGATGACGGCACGTATGTCTGCTCGGCGTCGAACGGCTCGCCATCCGTTGCCATCTCTGCTAACTCTGTGTTAGATATTCAAGAAATTCCTCAAATCGTTCGAAAAACACAAATCGAAGAAAAAGATGTAATCGAAGGCCAGGAGATTGTGCTCGAGTGCAGTACCAAAGGAAAGCCCAAACCTGTGGTCGATTGGTTCCATAATGGGGCGCAGATTACACCCGAGGTCTCCAATAAAAATGGGATTATTATTAAAGGCACCGATGGCTCGAAACTGTCCATAATTAACGCCAACAATGAGCTGCACTCAGGGATGTACCAGTGCTTTGCCACTAATGACTTGGGATCTACTTATGCAACAACTGTTGTGAATGTTTTGAGTTTAAGTCAAACCGATTCGAATATAAACGTTAAGGAAAGTGCAACCAATGAAGACGACGACGAATCCGAACCGATTGATAACAGCGCCGACACCGAACTCACCGATGAGGAGGAAGACCTGTTTAATAGACTGCCGACACAGAACAGGAGGCGAAAGAATAAGAATAAGGGCATCAAAATGGTTCCGCCGACCAAACCAGAGGTGACCCGATTGAGCGAAGAGTCAGTTATGGTGCGATGGGATGTGCCTCAGAACGACGGACTGCCTATTATGTTCTTTAAGGTTCAATATCGGGAAATGGGGAACAAAGGCAGTGATTGGAATACCGTCGACGACGACATCGCTCCACACATACACTCCTATGCCGTCAATGAACTCAAGACTGGAGCCAAATATCGGTTCAGAATAGCAGCGGTTTATTCGAATAATGACAACAAATTGGGTCCAAATTCTATCAAATTTACTCTATTTAAAGAGCCACCGATGAAGAAACCAATCAATGGACCCGTTATTATTCACGCCGAGCCGGTCAGCCCATCAGCCATAACCATGAAATGGGATTATTACGACATCGACTCAGTGGCAATCGAAGGCTTCTTCATCTACTATCGCGCGACCATCTCTGCCGGTGATTACCTCAAAGTGGCCGCAATGGGCGCTAACACCAGATCTCATATAATAACGCACTTATTGCCCGACACGGCCTACGACATCAAAATGCAGTGCTTTAACGTCGCCGGAACCTCCGAGTTCTCCAAAATATTCATTGTTAAGACACAGCCCAGTGCTGACCTCAACAAAGATAAGCCAAACAAGAAGGACAATAATGACAATGACATTAATGTAAGGAACGGTAATAACGGACCCGTTAAGACTGACAAAGACAAGACATTATATTCCGTAATATTTATAACTGCCGGCGCTCTCGTCCTGGTGTTTGTGGTCTGTATAGTGTTGTGTGTTTTGCGATACAAACAACAAACTCCCCGTTCGAACGGCACGGCAGGCAAACTGCCGAAAGAGAAACACCCGAAGGCCGGGGTTAACAATCACAACCATAATCACAATCATAACCATATGTTTAGTCATAGCAATCACAACCTGTTCGCGTCTCACCACAGATCGAACGGTCATATATCGAACACATTAGCGGCCGCGGCCTCTAATGGCTACTTATCGCGCACTTCAGTAGTGGACACTGAATATCCGCATCAAATAAACCTAAGGGTTAACCCATTTTGTGAGATCTCAAACGGATCAACACTTAATCGAACCAATTCTATAAACGAAAGTTTCCGATCGAAGAGCGCATCACAACATCACCTGTCGGTCAACTCTAATAATAACGTTTCGGAAACTCCTCTCTCACTAAACACAATGGAGAGACGGAAAGCGAAACGAATGGACGAACACTACCCGAACTCGAATCTAAATCACAGCAATTCCCGACTCAACCACCACAGCGCCAGCTTTACTCGACTCAACGGCACACTCGAGCGGAAGCGCCGGAGCAGGACTGACCTACTGAGTGCATCCGACAGGGATAGGGACACCGATTCGGCCATCACTAGCACTAAGTGTAACGGAAACGGAATTCAAAACTCTGCCACAAATGGAACTCTTGTGATAATGCAAAGTTCGTGTTAATCATATATACAATGTCTCGAACTTTAAAAAACTTTTTAGATTTAATTTGATAACAAATTATTTAAAGAAAAAATTTTAAATTATATGTATTAACCTTTTGATTAATTTTTTGTAATATAACTTATTATTAGTTAAGAATCTCTTTAAGTCAACATTTTTTAAGAATAACATTAAATTATTATTACGTCGAATCGATTTGAATGTTAAACTCATTTGGCGTTAAGCCGTTAAAACCAAACAATTATTAACTAAACGCTTGTATTTAGTTTGAAATGTCTTTTCATGACTTTGGAGTTTAGGCTGAATTAGAAAATAATTATCGAGTGTTTGAGTTAATGTGACTTTTCTTTTGAAAGTCTTATAAGTTTTTAATTTGAACTCAATTTTAGTGAAAGTAAGTGAATGAAGAATAAGATTAATTAAAGCATTAAAGTCGGTGTCAGTGCCTAATAGTGTTGCCATCGAATGATGAACTCAAAGTCGAGTTAAGAGTTCGAAAAATCGTATTAATATCATCTTTGACGTGATTTATAGCTAAATTCTTAATTAATGTCAAAAACAAGACATTTGAAGGCATTTAGCAACAAATGACAGTTTGGCCTCTTCTGCACAGAGAGGTCTGGTATTGAAATGGGAGTGAATTGTCATTAAAGTGAAGCGAAACTGATAGTCAGCCGAAATTTAGTGGCATTTCTTAATTTATATCGTTTTGAAGGGACAGTGAGTCGAATGAGAATTTTAGAGCTTTTCAACCGTTTTATTACATTAACAAAAACGAGGGCTTAAATAGGTTTACAACACGAGTGCACCGGTAAGTGCCATCACTTTTAATGTTCGTCTCAATTGTAAACTTTATATTACGTACAAAAAAATTCCAAATCTTTTCTCTCAGACGCTGTCTTCGCCTAATATCCAAACAATCGGCAATTGATTCGAAACAATAAGAGTTGTTATGTTAGTCACAAATAAAAGCGTTTTGATTCAGATTCTACGAACAAATCAATGCTTTAAATTCAAATCACTCTTCTTTCTGGAGAAAAGCTTTTATTGCGGTATTTGAGCCCAGATTTTACTTTTTATAACTTTATTAAAAGCGAAGATTAAATTTAAAAAAATTTTAAATTACACAAAATTACAGATAAGTTGTTACGAATTATCAAACGCTTTCGTACAGTCATATGAAAGATTGGTCAGGTTTTATGAAAAATGAAATATTTAATAAAAACTATGTCTAAAGGTATGGAAAAGATTATAAAAAAGACTAATGAAAAAAGTGAAATACGTTGTAAAAGTGGACTTGATATGAGAAAATGCTGATTCATTAAAACGAATCATTACTTATTAAAACATAACATGCGATGACTGTCTGTGACTGCTTTGACAGAATTCAAGTTAAGTAATCATAAAAAGTTGGTTCAAAGCCTGAGGCAAATGCTCATTAAGTTAACATTTGGACGGTTTTGATGGCTTTGTTTTATGTCTAACTCTCCGAGAGAGCTGTTCGCCAACAGTCCGACAGTTTTGAGTTTTGAGATGTGGTTGCCTTTGCCTATGCCTTACAGTCCACTCACTCATGCATTAAAAAAGTGAAAACAATTTTATTAAGTTATTCCGTTCCCTAACCCAAAGACACACAGACATGACATTTGAGAAACAAAAGTAAACATTTTTATCAAACAGAAAGAGAGAAAAAACTTCAGTTTTGATATTGATTTAAATACAGTATATCTTATAATAAATGTTAAAGTTTTCAATAATAGCAGTTATGAGCAGAACCTTATCGTAGGTCCGGTTTGTAGGAATTGAAGCTACTTTTGCTCAAACATTAATGTTTTGAAGATTTTTAAGACATTAATCATTACTGTTGTGGAGAAAATGTGTGCCTCAGAAGACTCCCTACAGTTCTGTTCATTTTCATTATTATTGTAGTTCAGAGAAAGAATAGTCTTCTCTCTGTTATTGTGTACAAGCATTTGGTCCAACCTTTTCGTATTTCTATCCCAATATTTTGCTCATTATTAATGAGATTCAGTTCTGTTAATGCAGTTAATGCATACGTCATTCAGAATACACTTTTACGCCTATTCTGGTCTACTTTGTGAAGAACTACAGATCTGTTCTACACTCTCCAGTTCTCAACAATACTGTACAGTCTTTGTCAAACAATTAAGAGCTTTTCCTATTCCTATATATCAGGGCATTGTTGTAATGAATGTCAAACTAATGTCAATCAATAAGTAAAGCTTTCAATGGCCTTAACTGACGACTCAATTTAGAGAATTGTAAAATCAATCCGTTTTCCCATTTGTTAGATATTTAAAAAAAAATTCTTTTTATTAAATCATCTAAAGCGTCAAATATTTATCAATTAATCAATAACTGTTAAGATTATATGCTTTTAATTAGATTTATATATTTTCAAAGCTTAAAACTAATTTATTCTATAAATTTTAACATTTTATTCTTTATTTTCATAGATTTTAATCTTTGAATTAAGAACTGGAATATAAATGACTGAATTATAGACTGAAATGTGGAGTAAATAAATTAATTTCACTTTTTTCACTCTATACTCATCTCTTAAAGACTTATCTCATAAATAATTCAATAAAATATTTTCGGTTATACTTTCGGTTAATAATTTCGAGCAATACTTATGTGAAAAATGTTATGGAATATAATAAAAGTTTCTCAAGGATTACACTAAAAGTTTTGCTCCGATACTAATAAACAGTTTGATAGCACATCCAATCTTTTAGTCACGAATTCACTCATAAAAAGAGATGAACTCTTGATTTGATTTTTATTTATACCATAATAAAAAGGAAAGAGTTTGCTTTAACACAATTTTTTATCTCATATCTAATTTTTATATTTTTATTTGTTTAAGAATTTTATTATTTGTTTTTCATTCCATTAAAATCCTACACAAAAACACAAACTATTAATTAACGCATATTTAGCCTAAAGATCATTATTTAGACCTAATTAAAAGTTTTCGAAACTTTTACAAATGTTTAACATTTTGAGATCGTCTCTCGAATGCAAACCAATGAAAATCCTTGACTTTGTCTCTCGTTTTAGATAAGAATATGAAAAATTGAGTACATTTTTGTTGAAATGAATTTATGGAAATTTCAACTTTTTCCTAAGAAATAGATTAAATTACTATTAAAAATAAATACTTTGTGTGGGAATAGAATTGCAATCAATTTATTATTTTTTCAATCTGTCTAATATGAATGCAAATAAATTTAAAAAAAAGTGTAAGTTTTCGATGTAATAAATTTAAAAAATCAAATTCAATTAAAATTAACTTTTATTTTAAGAGAACTATATAAATTATAAACTGATAAGAATTAGCCAAAAGCGTTTAAAGCCAACAATTGTTTCATATTTTTTTTATTTAGTTAAAAGTTGCTTTGTCAATATGAACTTAATTTAAATTATTCCGAAATCTTTATAGATATATAGATTCTTACTTATCAAATATATTCTAGCTTGTAAATTATATATTCTATACAAATAAAATTCAATTAAAATTTTTAAATAACGTTTTAATTTTTTAGCAAGTTATTATTTTTTAATTTTAATGTTACCGGCATGTTTTAACTAATTTTTTGCAAATTACAAATTTTGACTAGATGTAAAATCGCAATTCCATATTTGATAAAAACTAGTATTTATTCAATGAATTGAAAATTTATTTTAAACAGGCATTTAAAAGCAGGTCAGCCAAAAATGCCCCTAATTTTTACCCCTCCCTCTGGCATTTGGTCCTCGAAAAGATAACCTAGTTCTAATTTTTTAAGATTTTTGGTCAAAATTAGAAAATCTTTTTTAAATTGTTGCTAAATCCGGTTTAAATTAACTAAATTTGGTTTAAATACAATTAAATTGTAAAAAATTAAGTGATTTTAAGGCACATTAAACGTTTAAGAATGCGTCGACTGACCCCTCCCCTCCCCCTGGATCGGCAAATCTTCTAAATCCCTAATTCTTCTAAAGTTTCTCTAAATAATAAAAAATACAAAAATCATTGATTCAATTGTTTAGTCTGAAGATCGGAATCGAATTCGGATATCGATTCTGAAGAGACGCTGCCTTTGGTGGCATTGGCGTAGGCCTCGGCCGCTAACTTTGCGTAGTATATACAGTCCGGAACACTAAAGCCCTGATATGAGGCACCAATTAATGACATATTAAGTGAATGTTTTCTAATTAAATCATTAATTGATTCGAGTTTCTGTCGGTGACCGATATAGTACTGAGGAATACAGTTCTAAAAACAAATTAATTCTAACATTACTTTAATTGTCAATAAATTAAAAATAAATTCAAATTTACTTTATTTATCGAAACGATGTGTCGAATCGGATCCGCATTAATCTTCAGGTAAGTTCGAACCGACTCTAACGCAATGTTTAGAACAGTTTGTTGGCTAACAGTGTCGACGTCGCCCAAGATATCTTCAAACCATTCGCCGCCAATCATAACCTAAATTTCAATCCAAAGATTTAAAAAACAAAAATTAAAACTAAATAACAATCAAACCGTCAATCGCGTGACGTCTTGACCTGAATTGAGTTCAGGCGTAACGCAAGAGTCGTAAATAATTCCCAATATATTAGCGTTTTCTCGCGACGGCACCAAAAACCCAAAACCGGATTTGTCGGACATTAACTGTCCTTTGAATTCGAGGTTAACGACTGCCATATGAACTGAAGTTATGTTATTTAGGACTTCACACAAATCTTTTAAATCATTTTTGGGTAAAATTTTGGCCAAATTCTGTGCCGATAGCGAAGAGAACACATAATCCGCTTCTATTTCAATATTCTGGTCCTCTTGAGTCGAAATATTAATTAAAGCCGTATTCGAAGTATTATTAAATTCAATTTTATTAACTTTCGACTCATTATATATCTCAACCGGTTTTCCGTCTAATTCTAACATATATTCACACAAACGGTTCGGAAGCGCTTGGATTCCATTTCTAAACGTATATGTACTCCAATAGTTGGCTTTGGCTTTGAGCACAAGAGGGTTCGTATATATTTGACTATTATCTCGTTGAACGTTCAGAAAACTTCCCTTAAATATGGAACCGAAGTCTTGCTCTCCTTTAAGGATTTGAGGGAATAGTGAAACTAAACTCAATTTCTTAGCACTTCCGCCACTGATTCCTCGACACAACGGATCAAATAAATAATCGGCGACTTCGGAGCCGAGTCTGTACTCCGCAAAGTCGTAAACACTTATGTCGTTCTGGTATTGAGTTAAGTCGACTCTCGGTGTCCGTAAGTCTCGCATCAAATAAGTTAACAATCGTTTCGAAAATGGTTTCTGTTTTCGGACCAAATCCAACACTTTTGACGGCAATGGAACCAATTCGTTGTTCACCAAAATCTCCCGCTTTTTGCTAACAATAGATTTCATTGAAATCCCAATCACTTCATCAGTTAAACCGATTTCTTCGGCCTTTAAATCGATATAAACTTTAATTAAAATAAAAATAATCAAAAACTTGTCGGCAATACCAGAATCATGGCATTAAAGCCTGGGTGAGTAGAGGAGCGAAGTGTCCTTGGTCCCAACTCGTGCTTCACGCCATCCTCGAACGCGTGTGTCTTCAGCCAACCGCCCAAATGGGAACTGCTTTCCAATACTATTATCTTATTAAACGTTTCCAGATTTGCACAAAATTTCTGCAAATAATAAGCGCACGAAAGACCACTTATTCCTCCGCCCAATACCACCACTGCTTTGTTGGCCATTTCGTTAATAATTGTTTAGAAAACTTGTTATTCTTAAGCAAAAACTGATCCAAATATTAGTCTTAGTCTTAGACTTAGACTTAGGTTTTCATTATAATAGTTTTCATTGTAATGACTTTTTGTAAATAAACACAAACAGTAAATATTACAAAA
>JAQFXP010001393.1:0-19559 GCA_034693685.1 Belba bartosi
GAGTGAAGTTCTAAAACGTCTGTTCTAATCTAGTTAATAAAATTATATAAATTAGTTCTCAAAAATGTATTAAGATCATACTGTTCAGTCTTGTTTTATTTATATATATATATTTTGTTAATTTAGTATATATACTTCAATTAAGCTAATAAGATTTTCAAAATGATTTTTAAGAAAGGCTGGCATTTTGAGCATTAAAATTAATGCCAACTATTTTAAAATTATGTTTAGTTTTATGCGCGCAATGATTAATATGTTTAGAGTGCATTATGAAAAATTGCTAAACAGTTGATAAACTTTTACTTTGTTAAATGATTATATTTTTATAATTGGATTAAAATAAATAATTGTATTATTTAAATATAATAAATAAAAAACAATTCTTTAACTGACTAAAAATAAATTTTAATTAAAAATATGATTATATTTTAAAACTACTTTTAAACAAAAACAAGATTTCCATTTTTATTAGATTTTATTTAAAAGAATAATATTTAATTAAATATATAAAGTGATAAGTAAATTTTACTAAATTCAATTTAATAATTTAAATTTAGTTTTAATATTTAATTGAGTTCTAAAATTAATTTGTTTATTTGTAAATTAAAAATAATACCGTTTTTATTATATATAAAGAAATATTTTAAATTAAATTTTATCTGTTATTTAATTATTTTAAATTTATGTAACTAATGTAGACATAAATAAATAAATTAATATAATAAAATGTTGTAAACTGTAGATAATATATAAAGATTTAATAAAACTATTCAACATTAACTAAAATTTATATTATGGAAGTAAAGAAATCAAATAAAATTTAAAAATAATATTGTTTTTATTATATATGAATAAATATTTCAAATTAAACTAGAACTTTATGTTTTCCTGTGACCCCCAATAACAGAATTCCGGACAGTTTATTTGAAAAATTTTTATTATTTGATTCAATATTAATAAAGTATATTAAAAAAATTTAAAATATTTTCACTTTTGATCTCTAATTTGATGCTTGTCCGATCTAATGCAAAGCGTAGCCCTTGTAAAGTCAAGACCTATGACTTTAATAGTGTAAATGCGTAGTGCTATACCCGAACGCAGGATTGAATATTCGGTTTTTAGTAGAGCTCAAAGGCAGCAAATATTAAAAAGCGCTATTTTTTGTTGTTTTTGTCACGTAAACAAATTTTCTTTAATATAAAAATTCCATCTGTTGTTTAACTATTTGAAATTTATTGAAAAAATTTATGTAACTAATGCAGACATAAATTAATAAATATATTTACTTTAATTTAATAAAACTTTGTAAACTGTAATTAATATATTAGCTTTAATAAAATTATTCAACATTAATTAAAATTTATATTATGGAAGTACGCAAAAACGAAAATCAAATCAAATAAAATTTAAAAATTAATAATATAATTTAATTTATTTAAAAATTATTAATTTTAAGTATATTTTCAGGAAATAATTAAATTCTTTTTGTTTTTAAATTATTAAAACAAAAAACAAAATTGGAAATTGAAAAAATGTATGACGTTTGAATTATTTTTAATTTAAATTATATAAATTATTAATTAAATTTTTTCAGTTATTTTTACAATAATAAATTAATAAAAATTAAAGATTTTAGTAATCATTTTACAATTTGAGAAATAGCTGCTAATAATTATATTTAAAATAATAAAAATTTAACCTGGTATAAACAGTAAACAATAAATTTCTAAATATTATATTGAAAATAATAAAATCGAAAATGTTAAGTTGAAATTTAACTTAAATTTTTATATTTTTGATTTTATATAATATATTTGACATTATTATTTTTAAATGTAACATTAATAGTGTTTATAGATTTAAAATAATTTAACTATAATTAGTAACAGCTTTTTTCCGGTGAATAACATAATTACAAAAATTCTATTTTATCTAAGCTATAATTATCAAAAATAGCAAAAATAATTATTATTAAAAAATAAAAAAGTTTATAAATAATCTAATTTTGAATAAAAATATACTTATTTTTTAGTGTAATCTTATAAATTTTATTTAACTTTAGATTTTTTGATAATATATATTAGATTGATTTTTAGAATTATATTTTAAATACATTATAATTATTACTTTAATTTAAACATAATAATTAATGGTTTTTATTAAATATTAAATACTCTAATTTATTCCTGCATCACTGGTATTTTCTATCTGATTTGCTATTTATAAAATTATTATCAAATTATTTTTAATTTTTAATTTTTTTTATTTTTAATTCTTGAAATTATTAATAATTTTTAAAAAATGTATAAACTGTAAAACATTCTTTAAAATTAATTAAAATTAATCATAACTTTAAGAATTAAATGTATGGACGGTTAATAAAAGAAGTATATTTTTTATTTGTTAATAATTTGAAAACATAAAGTAATTTATAAATTTTTGGCCGATATTAAAGAAGTATAGATGAAAATAATTGATTTAATTATTTTTAATGGTAGAAAAAAATTGGTAGGACTATTTTCAAAATTTTAAATCTAGCTAAAAAATTTATTTTCATATAAAAATTATTTAGGTAAATAAATAAATTACAATTATATAAAAGTAATAAAATTTTCTACAACATTGAATAAAATTTTTTTATTTAAAGTATTTTTATTTTTTAAAATAAATTAAAGCTAAATTTGAGAAGATAGAAAAATTTTAACATTGAAAGCCGTTATAGCTTACAAGTGTTGTTAAATTATTGGATAATATAATCTAATTTTTGAAAATAAATTTGTGTTAAACATATAAAATATTAGTTGTAGCTTATAGAATTAAAAAGCAAGATAAACATTTTTAATTTTTTATTAGCTAAAATCAACCAAAATATTTTAATCAAATAAAATAAATTTTAATCAAATTATTTTTGTTTTTATAAGATTATTTTACAATGTTTTTAAAATGACCGTGTTTTATTAACCTAATCAATTTTAAAATTTTAAATTAATTTTTTTGTTTTAAATTTAATTGTCTAAATAAATTTTTTTAAAATAAAATTTAATTGTATTAACAAGTTTAAAAACATCAATGTTTAATTAAGATAGTTGACTTAAAATAATTTAAATTTTTAAAAAATGTAAAATGTAAAAATTATTTAAAATAAATTTTTATATAAATTTTATGTAAATAAACAGTAAAATTTAAATTTTTTTAATTATTGTAATTTGGCTTTTATTTAAATAAATATTGTAATATTTAAATTTAAATATAAAATATAAAAAATTAATATATTTTTGTAAATTTAACATCTAACATTCTAAATAATAAATTTGACAAAATTAGTTTTAATACATAATACATGTAATATTATCGCTTCGCCGACAGTATAAGAAGCCTAATAGTATAAATTTAAAAATTAAGTTTTTTTAAGTTTTATAAAGTAAAAATATTTTAAATCAAAAACTGTTATCAATTCATTATATAAAAATTTAAAAAAAATAAACTTGTTATAATATTTAGCTCAAAATTATTTTTATTGAAAGCTAATGTATTAAAAATTTATACAGTTTAAATTAAATTATTAAAATAATAATGTATAAAATATATTTTAAAATTATATCAAATTTACATATTTATATTTTATATAGAATTATTAAAAAACATATATATTAATATTAATATATTATATAATAAATAAATTTGTAATTGTTAACATTATTAGAAATTCAATTACAATGTTTTATATTTGCTAAAATAAAGGTTGCTAAAAATAAAATAATTTATTGTTTAAACTAAAATTGTAAATTTGTTGTATATTTTTAAATTATTATTTGCATTTAAATCGGAGTTTCGGTTCGCCTCAATAATCATATAATGTAAATATTGTTAAAATTTAAAACATTTTGCACCTCCAACCACAAAACTTCGGTTGGGTAAGTTTATTACACTCACAGCCTCACTAATATATTTAATATAAAAATTATATCAATATATATTTTAATATTTGTTTTATATATTATAATTTTTTATTTTATACAAACTGTAAATAAGTTATATAAGTCAAAATTATTAAATTAATAAAAAAAATAAATAAATATTTTGGCTTTAGTAAGGATAAAAAAATTTTAAATACATTTATTTTAATAATTAATTTTGGTAAATTTAATAAATCAAAATTTAAATTTAATCATATTTTTTAATTAACACCAACATAACAAATTTTTGTTAAACATTTTATATAATCCTTAATTATTTCTCAAAAAATAAATTTAATTTTAAAAATTGTTAATTAAAATTTACAAGTAAAAACTATATCTATCAAACGTTTACTTAAAATATTTAAAATTTAAATTTAAAATCATTATCAATTAAGCAAATAATTTGTTTTAACTTTTACTCTTTTGTGTTCTCTTAATGCAATATTTACTCATTTATTTTGCTCTCATTTCACAAAAATGTGCCGATAATTGTTAAAAAATTGCCTTTGTTTAAAAATTACAACTAAATATTTTTGCAAAAAACATTTACATTAATCAGATAAATGATTAATCAGATCATTGAATTCGTGGCACAAAATAAAACTATTTTAGCAAAACTTGAATCGAATACTATTTATCATTTGAATGCCGACGAGAGGCTCAAAGTATTGCATTTACTGATAAATTAATTGTTTGTTAAGTCTAACAAACAAACTCATACCATAACAATAAAATTGAATCAATAGCTGTGAACCATATCAAACATACACATAGACATAGGCATAGAAAGCACTCACCGATTCTTTGTTAGCACAAGTGTCCAGCAATTGTTGGAAAGACGTAAATCCGAAAAGTGGTTAAAACCAATTCGAAACCGTTGTTTCAATAAGTGATACTGAGAACTGAAGTGAAGAAGTGTTGAGTCAAACTATAGAGCAATCGACTCTCACTCTGTATGTATGTATGGCTAATGCAAGTCAACTAACGGCAATATGGTTAATGTCTAGTCGTATACATTCCAAAGCATACCACTCTATACTATTGCATACCTAACCATAACATAGCACACCATATGGTTTATCTCAACCCGTATGCCCACCCACCCGCCTGTCTGTCGCTCTCACTCTCACCTACTTCAGCTTGACCCCCATTAAAGCTAAAAACCAATAAAAATCCCCATACCCATTAATTTTAATTGCTCATTAAGCCACCCTTTTCAAATGTAAACAAAGAGTGAGTTAATGGGCAAAACGTGATATTTAAATGTAAACAACTCTAAACTGTACCAATACTACTGGAGCATTTTAAAAATAAATTCAATTTTTATATTGAAAATTTCTCTAAAATATAATTTACGCTAAGCGTTTATGATTGGTTTCAATTGTATTAGAAATATTTCTTAAATGAAAATAAATTTAGTTTTATTAATTTAAATTTTATTAATAATTTATATTACTTAATAATAAAAATATATGATGTATTTGTGTGATTTTATTTAAATTATAATAATTATCAAACGTTGACATTATAATAACTTAATAACTTAATGAAAATATAAAATTTTTGAACTGCTATAAATTAATTAGTTTTACTAAAACTATACAACAATAACTAAAATATTTTAAATAAATTTAATCGGTTGACAACAACAAAAATCGAATAATTAAATATTTTTATTGTTTTCTAAATTTTATTTTCTTAAAAATATATAAATTATATATTAAATTTAAAATATATTTTGTTAAAAAATAAATAAATACTTTAAATGCCTATATATTAATTAAAAATAACTGTTTATATTTAAAATAAACTTTAAATTTTAATGTATTTATAATTTAAATAAACTGCAAAAATTATATTAGAATTAATAAAATTATTTAACAATAATAAAAATAAATAATTTGGAATAAGTATATAATTGATATTATTTTAGGTTTCCACGGCATATCAAATAATAATAATAATTTTTAAAAACATTTTCTTATAAAATAATTTTTTTGTATTATGTCCGCTACAGGGGGTGTTTAGGTAGTTTTTTGTTTGCAAATTTGTACTCTTTATACTTTATGAAATAATAAGTTTATTTAAATAAATTTTTTAAAATTTAGATTAAATTTAATTAATTATTAAATTACAGTATATTTTCAAAATTTGGAATATCTATTTTTATAAATTTATTCAGTAAAAATACAGTTTTTATCATAAAAATATAAACTATAATTATATAAACAAAATTATTTAATTTTATATATTAATATTTGTAATATCATCATTTCGCTGTAATATAAATCAAATTTAAAATTGTGTTTAAAATTCAAATATTATAAATATTTTACTTAATTTTTCTTAAAATTAAAGTTAGAAAATAATTTAACTAAAACCCTTTTTAAACGATTTCAGTGGCGGCTAAATTACAAATATTTATATTAATTATATTATGAATAATTTTTAAAAATAAATATTAATTATCAATTTGTCGTGGGCACCAAAAATAAAAGCATTGTAAGTTATTTTAGTTTAAAAAATAATAATTTAGAGTATAAATAGCAATTATTTTATTTACTCATTAATATTATTTAACTTGGAATTTAATTTATTTTACTGTATATCTAAAAATACAATTAATAAAATTGTGTTTACATAATATAATATTTAACAAAATGTGCATATAAATAATAATAAAATAAATCTATATATTTTTTGCATTTATTAAAAATTCAAATGAAAGAACAGTTAAATTAAGTTACATTATACTATATAAAGTGGTAGTACAAACTTTAGATATAATTATTACAATTTTATAATGCTATTCTAATTAATGTAAATATTTATTTTAACAACTTTTTAATAAATTGGTTTATTTTTTCATTAACTAAACATAATCAAATTAAATGGATTTTGTTTTAAAAAACACAATTATAACACACTACAAAATAAATTTATAACATAAAATGTATAAATTAAAAATCTTTTATCCAAATGATATCTCAAATTTTTATGTTGCAGTTCTCAAATATGGCGGTAATCCTGATTTAATTTTTCTAAAAATAATCATTTAGTAATACGTTTTTTAATAACATTAGAAAAATAAATTTAACAAATATTATTATTGCAGAAATGATAGGCAGTTCTCTCGTCTGCGTTCGCAAAGATGTTTGATAATTAGAAAATAAATTAAATTATTTCATTTAAAAATGGAAATTATTTTTGATTACATACAGTTAATAAATGTGGTAAATGATATATGAAAATAAGTTTATTTTTGGTTTTGTATTATTTATTCATAATTAAGCAAGTTCAATTAGTAAAATTAATTTAAAATAAAAAATTAATTCTATATAAATTATAATTTAAAATTTCAGTTATATTTTTGAAATAGATTTTAGGTCAATAAATGTAAAATTTATTTTTGCAATATAAAAAATGTTATATTTTTAATTTTATAATATTAAATTAAATTTAATTAACATTTTTAATTTGTTATTTAATAATTATAAATTTTTAAATGTTTTATTATCATATTATAAAAACTATGTTACAAATTATTTAATTTATACTAATTTAAAGCTATATTCCCATATCGTGTAAATAATTTCTTATTTTTTATTTATTATAAACCGTAAGATAGATATAAAAGTTAGTTTTATTAAATTAATTGAATTTAAAGAAAATATTTTGGGATTCAGAGAAAACTGCCATCAAATTATATTATATTTAATTTAATAGCATTTTTTGTAATAAATTAAATTAAATTAATTTTCAAAACTGACATCAATGTTATTTAATTACAAATTAAATTTTATTTATAAAATTTAAATAATTAAATATTTTTTAAAATTAAGTTATTTTTTTAAATAATATAATTATAAACGAGATAAAATTAATAATTTTATGATTTAGCACATTTTATAAAATTATATTTTTATTTTATAGTTATAATTTAATATTACCTTTAAATATATTACTTTTGCATTTAAATTAAAATAAATATTTTTAATTAATCATAAGTTTAAAATTATGTATAATATTTACTTTATCCATATATCAGAGACATATTACAATCACAAGTTATAAATACATAAAAACAAATTACGTTTGAGAACATTTATATTATTAGCTGTGTCGTATGCCTATAGAGTATATAGCGGATGAGGTGTGTTTCCAATAGACACACGACTTTGATCTGTAGTCCCGGTGCTTGTATGTCGAGTTCCGTTTCTTCGGTTGACCCAATATATGTTGACCATTGAGTGCATCGAGTCTTCAGATCAGGTTTTGATTTAGAGTTAAGACAATTTGATCCGGAAGTCATACCAAGTCTGATTTTCGGTATATAAACACAAACACAAGTCAAACACAGTTTAGTTATATTTTAATTCACTATTTATTTAATACTTAAAACATATATTTAAAACATATATACAAAATGGTCACAGCTCATAAGCTAGACTGTGAGACTAGTGTGTGTCTCACATACTGAATAGTAACTGATATACGTCTGAATTAGAATGAACTCAAGAATATAATATACATTAGCTTATATAACTTATAATGTGTTTGACATTGCTTTCGGATAACAAGATGTGTATTGGTTTGAACAGTCATTCATTGATTAAGTTTTTATACATTTATTTGTTTAAACTGATAATAAAGTTAACTTAAATTAAACTATTTCGCAAATTATGTTAATTGCCTATAACAGCTGTATAATAAGCTATTTACTAAACATTAAACACACGAAACAACACGTAATTTATGTTGAATATTTTTAAAATTACACTTGTTTTTATTTTCTCTACTTTTAGAATTTTTGAATCCTTACCAATTTCCTGTCTATAATTATAGTAAATTTATAAATAATAACAATTTAAATTTTGTTAGAACAGTAATAAATACAAATTTAATTGTAATATATTAATTAAAATAAAAATTATCATATAAATGGAGTTACACAAAGTTAATAAATTATATTAATATATCAATAATTTATTATTTTATTGAATTTACCACGGATTTTATTTTGTTTAAAAGTGTACTATGAATCCTGGATAAACTGAAAATGGATTTAATGCGGATTGGCGTAGAGGCGTTTGAAATTTCTTGCTCTCAACACAAAATGAACCGATAAATATGCTGTCAACCAGAGTGACCAACTTTTGAAATGTTTGCCATGGACAAATACCTATTTTCCTCTTTATTTTTAAAATGCAAAATGGGAATCTTTACATTGATTTTTAAGTTTAATAATTTGTAAAATTTTAATTTGGACAATCCAGCCCAAACCTGGACGTTGGCCACTTTGCTGTCGACGCATTAGATGAAAGAATCGCATGAGTTGGGCGATAGGATAGCAATCATGTTTAAAGGAAAGATGAACCGTTATGGCACCAGTGTCATCTTCTGTGTCCTCACTTGCTACATAGCCTGGTATATAATGAAGAGGAGCTTAACAGTCTGCCTATTAGTGTTAACATCAGAAATCAAGAAAGTCGACCGATCCAGGAAGCGGGGAATCAACGGAAATTTTTTTTTCAAAAATGATAAAAAACTTATATATTTATAATAAATCTTTAAATAATTTAATTGTATTTTAACCGAATTTAGCAACAAACTTTGAGAAAATTTCTTAATTCTGGTCCATAAAACCAATATTTTGCCGACCGCTTTTAATAATTGACGAAAATATTTAAGGAGAAAGTATCTTTTTGCGGGCCAAATTCTAATTAGGAGAAAAGATAAATCTAAATTTTTAAAATCAGGGAGATTTTTGTTTAATTCCTTATTGTCAATCTCTGGTTGACATACTATACAATGCATTACACAAGAAACTTGTATACAATTTATTTAAATTAATTTTATTTTATAAAAATATAAAGTGGTTATCTGTAAATTGATAAAGTTGCTTATTTTTAAAAACAATTTTAATCATGATAAATGCATATGATATAATAAAAAAATATGCAAAAATTATTATTTTACCCATAATATTTTAATAGTTATACGCATTCAAATATACAATATCTTCTTACAGTTTGTAAATTTCAAAATTAATTTATAGACAAACTAATTGAGATATTTAATATATTTTTTAATATCACATTAATATATTGAAACAAAATAAATAATTAAATAAAATATTTATATAAACAATTTTTTTGCCACGGCAAATCATGTTTAAAATATATAAAAATAATTTTCGTTTTATTAGCAAAGCGATAATGATATTTTGTTTACACTATATAATATATACCTATAATATTTGAATAAATTTATTAAACGCTTATGATCTGATAACAAGAATGTCTAGTCACCATTAATTAATTCAACTATTATTTGATGGTAAAATATTTTTAGATCACCATTAATCAGATGATAATTTGATCAATTAATGGCGATTATCAGTCATTTTGAAATAAAATTAAAATATTTATTATATTTTCTTAATTTTTATTTTTAATCGTAATTAATAGTCTAAATAACTATTGCGTCAGCTTTTTATGAATAAAGATATGAAAATGAGAAAGACCCCGGGCTCTAATCATTATCATATTTTGAATATTAGCTTATTTGAAAATATATTTTTATTTATTTTATTTTTATTTTATATAAATTCTTCTTTTTAATTGTCTTAATTATAATAGTTAAAAATTTATTGCGCAATTGAAAAATAATAATATTTAACTTTTTTTTATTAAATTTAAAAAAATTCTATAATTATTAATTATTAACTGTAAAATATTTTTGCCAATAAATTTATCTTAATCAAAATATGTAAATTAAAATTTTTGGGAAAAAGTTACTTATTTTATATCTTTAATTTGTTAAAAATTTGATACCATACAGCTGTTTGAAGTTAAATAAATAACTTGGCTTAAAATTAAATCAATTTTTTAGTTATTGCCGTTATTTTTGAATTTTAATTTGTTTAATATTAAAATTTTATACAATTTATAAAAACCATAAAATAATAATCTATTTTTTGTTTAATATATCATTAAATTTTGAAATAATTAGATTAGATTTTGAGTTAGTAAAAAATTTTGTTTTATTTTTTTTATTCGAATTAATTTATTATTATATAATTTATATTATTTTTTAAAATGAATTAAAATAACAAATTTTTTATGCTAATGACTCGTGTTTGTTTTGAATGCTATTTTAATTCTACACCGTTTTAAATATAAATTAATTATTTATTATTTAAAAATTTAAATAGTTATATTGTAATATATTTAATTTAAATTTAAAATGTGTAAACTGTAGCAATTATATTAGATTTATTAAAATTATTCAACAATAATTAAAATAATTATTTTGGAATTAGATGTACATAATATTTTTTTGTTTTTTTATCTATACAGATAGAACTGTATCAACAAAAACAATAATCAAACCAAAAAAATTAATTTATTGTAAATGCTATGTTTTGAATTGTATTACTAATAAATATTGCTAAGTTTTTTTTATATAAAAGTATTTTTAAAATTTTAATTTAAAGTGTTTTATTTATTTAATACAAATATAAAATATATAAAACTGTAACAAATATATAAGTTTTAATAAGATTATTCAACAATAACTAAATTAATCATTTTGGTTGAAGTGACGATTTACTTCTTTAGTTTATTTAATTTTAGCAAATTATATTGTTACTACATTAAAATAATTTAGTAAATAAATTATTTTGCAGTTTTAAATTATAATTTATTATAAATTAAATATAATTAATTATAGGTTAAATTTGAGCTAAATTATTTTAACATTAATTTATAAATATTATACTGTCTATATGTGTTTTATATCACAAATTTTTTTTTAACAATTTTAATTTTTGATTAGAATTAATTAACAGAAATTATTAATTTTTATATAGTTTATCAAATTTTTATCTAGTTTAAAATATATTTTACAATTTAAATATTGCATTTATTGTAATTATAATATTTTGTTTTAAAACATTATTGTTGCTAAAAATTTTAGGTTAAGTTTGTTTAACTAAATTCAATATTAATATTAATTTTATTAATAAAAATTTATTACTCTATAAATTTAATAATTTTAAATAAACAAATAATAATGTAAATTATTGGGTATTGTAATAAAATCAGATAAAAACAATCACATGCTTTTTAAATTTGATTAATTGCATTTTTAAAAAAATTTGATGTGGTGTATTCGTATTTTCGATTGTGATGTCGTGATCAAATTAATTTCCCAATCGGCCGGTAAAGAATTTCCCACAAATTAGTATAAAAAGTTGCACAAGTTAAAAATAATCAATTAAAGTTTTAATTGTAAAATGTTCATGAATAATTCGAAATATTTATTTATTTGTTTTTTCTATAATTTTAAAAAACTATTAGTTTTTTTAAAATTCAAAACAACAATTTATTTTATTTATATTTTTTTAAATAATAACTTTTGAGAACAATTTGTTTTACCAAAATTATAATGTAAAAATTAATTTTAGATCCATAAAATTAATTGATTTAAACTGTAACTAAACTTAATTAACATTTGATTATAACAAAAAAAAAATCTTTTCTTTTTATTCAAATGTAAAATAAATTATTTTGGTTTTTATGAATAGACAAAAGACCCTTAAAAGTAATTGGTTTAAAGACTTAAATTAAAATATTTTTTTCAAAAAGATCTTTTTGTTTAAAAGTTAGAAAAACAAAAACAAATTATATTCAAAAATTATTTTTATATTATATAATCGTATGTAAAAATAAATTGTTATTTGACTTTAAAAATCAAAAACATAATATTGTGTCGTACTTTCCAAGAAAATGTTTCGTAAGGTGTGTTTTCGGATTACACCTGCTCGCCGGTAAACACACTACAGAAAGTGTAGCCAAGGTGGCCAACTTTTAAAAACTTTCGCCCTGGTCAAACACATAATTAACTTTTATTTTTGAAATGCAAAGAGGAGACCTTTACATATTTTTTAGTTTTTGATAATTTGAAAGTTTTTAACCTGTACAATCCAACCCAAATCTAAAAGGTTGGCCACCCTGAGTGTAGCTCTTTTTAAGGTTGCGTTGAGTTTTGAGATGCCAGGCCTGCCTGGGCATTTCGACCATGTTTAAATTTCAGTTTGATAATTACAGATTAAACTTTAATTAAAATTACTTAACCACAATACAAAATTGCTGGTTAAGTTTCACTAACAACCTTAAGTTTGGGTATACCTCATTTCGGGTGGTTTTGACGCATTTACAATCTTTGTTATTCACTTACAAATAAATTTATTTTAGACATTACATGACGTTTAATTTAATTTGTTAATAAATAAATTAAACATTTTTTAATAATTAAAAACAATTTATTTATTTTTTAATTTGAATTCCCATTATTTATTTCCAACTCAGACTTCAATGTGATTAATGTTTTGTCTGAGAAGTCAAAACTCTAACTAAAAATTATTTTACATTTTATATGACTTATCCCTTCCGAGATAATTCATAATTTTAGTTTAGTTTTTATTTTTAGATATATTATAATTTAGATAACTTATGAATGTTTGTAAAGTGCATTATTGAATACGAAAATGAATCTATTTAATAAATACTCATTATATGCATTCCACAAATATTAATATATATAAATACACAATATGATTAATTTATAATTATATAATATTATGTTTTAAAAAATGTTTTTATTTTTTGTAAAACCGTAATTAAAATCTATAATTAAATTTTATTAATACAAATAATTTTAAATATAATATTTTAGGACTTCGAAAAGTAAAACTAATTTTTTTAATTTTACTTATTATATATTAAATAAATCAAATTTTATACATTATTTTATTAATAACATCAAATTTAGTTAATAATAAATTAAGTTGTATTGCTACAATTAAAATTATTTTTTTGAAAATATTTTGCAAATTATATATAAATTAATTTAAGTATTTAAATTTCCAAAAATATTAACATATTAGTTAATAAAAAAATTTAAAAATAATAATAAATAATTTTAAATAAAATATGTGCTAAAACTATAAAAATAACAAATTTCATTATAATGTATTAACTCAATTATTTGTGTAAAACTGTTATTTTTACATTTCTAATTTTAATACAAAAATTTAATATATTAAACAAATAAAATTTTGTTTCGAAAAAGAGGTAAGTTTTTAATTAATTTTAGCTCAGTCTTAAGTAGAATTTCGATTACTCTGAAGACTATTTTTTATTTACGAAAAAATATGTCTGTGAATATAAATAAATTAATTTTTAAATTTTTTTTTTCAATGAATGATCATGATTCTTAAAAAAATTTACTGGACGTTTTTTTTTATTAAATTTACAATTTTTACAAATTTAACAAATATTTAATCTAAATTGTTTTTATTTAAAACAATATAATATGAGTAAACTACAACAAATATATAAATTTAATATAACTTTTTAATAATAATTAAAAAATGTAAATGGAGCATTATAAAATTTTCAAAAACGTTTTTAATTAATTCAAATATTTTGGCAAAGCTGTAAAAATAAAATAACACATAATTTGCAAATTATTTTAACATTAAGTTTTAATCAATTATTATACGTATAATTTTTTAATAATTTATTTTGATATTTAAAATTACAATATTAATTTCAAATAAAATTTAAAGAAAAAAATAATGTATTTCTATTTTAAACAAAACATTAAATTAAATGTATTGTTATATTTTAAAATATTTTAAAACTCAAATTTTGTTTGAAAAATAATGTATTATTTATTAATAAATTACATAAATATTTTTTAAAATAAAATTATTTATAAATTAATTATTGTAAACTTTAATTTTATTCAATAAATAAAAATAATATAATTAAAAAATTTAAATTTGTTTATTTATAAATATTTTCAATTTAACATTTTATTATTTTATTTTAGTAAGGGCTAGGCGAGTTCTTCTTTTGACACCTGACACGTAATCGGTGCATGGCACTCGTTTTGGGTTTATTGAAAAAAAAACTTGGGTTAGCCACTGGCCAAGGCCAATTTGGTTGTCAACCTTGCACTTTATTTTGATTAAAATTAAAAAATTAGAAAAAATTAATTAAATCTAGCAAAAAGTTACGACGAAAACTTTAGCTACTGTCTACAAACTACGACAACGTTGGTAAACTACCTTGAATTTCAGTGAAACAAAATTTTAATTTGTTAAAATAATTTACCGTCGGGGGTCTAGCCACTAGTATTGCCATTTTGATAAACAATCGTGCAATGTAATGCAATAAAAACATTGTTCATAAATTAAATCGATTTTTTTAAACGACAATCGTGAGCACAACAATTTTCGTAAAGTACTTAATTAATTGCGAGCACGTGGTTTTATTTTGCCAAACATACCTTATTAATCATTAAATTCTTTTATATAATTTTCTTAAAACTTGTTTTAAATTAATTGTCAATATTAAAATTATATGTTGGTATACTATTAATTTATAAAATTTAAAATTGATAATTATAGTATAAATATATAACTTCTTAAGAAAACTAACTTTAAATATAAAATATATTTTGTAATTTTTAAACTGTAAAAATTAATTTTAAATTAATTAAAATATAACGAATGAACAGAACATTATAAATTGGAAAGATAGCATTGATAAATTATTATAATAATTTAAAAATATTTAAGCAATTTTTTTGTTTTAAGTATTTTATATAAAAATTATCAGTATTTAACCAAATTAAATATTTTAATCAATTATTTAACTAACTGTTTATTTAAAATATAATAATTATTTTGTTTTAAAATTAGATTTTTATCTAATTTATTTTATAATAATTAAATTTATTACTTAAATGTATTGAAACGGTAAGGGATTTGTAATTATATAATTTGCTTGAATATACTGATATCCACTCTAACTGAATACTTATTCAATTAAATGTTTTTTGTAAACGGAGCCGGCAGTGCTGAATGTCAATGTTTGTATCGTTTTAATATTTAATAATTATATCTAATGTTAGGCTAAACATTGTTTCCAATTATAGAGATCAAGACAATATTATAATTATTGTATGTTAAAGTTTGGTATAAATATAATTTGTTACTATATTAAAATTTTCCTATAAATATATATGAATTACCCGTAATATTATAATTTTTAATAAATACTATAGTTTGAAATATTGATATATAAACTGTAAAATATATTTTATTAATAATTTTCGTTAATCAAATTTATCAAAATTTAATATATTGGGATACGGGTATAAAGTTATTTATTTTATTTGTTAATTATTTTGAAATATAAATTAGCTTAAATTTAAAGAAAGAATTTAATTTAAATAAATCAATATAAGATTTATTTAAATTTGTTAAAATTTTAAATTATATTAGTATAATAAATTTTTAGTACAAATAATGCCAGATATTAGTGATTTAATATTACTAAATGTTTTAAACATTAAAATAAAATTTAAGTTGTTGACATTTTTGTGTTGTATAAAATTTTCTTAAGCTTAAATTAACTTATTATTAAAAAATTTTATTTAATTTTTATAAAAATTAATTTTAAATTAGTTATTATTAATTAATTCCAATTTGCAATTTATCATTAACGACTTAAGTGAGTTGCCGCTAATTAAACAGAACAGAGACAATTTTTCTTAATATTGAAATTTAAATTTACAACCCCTTTAGCATTTGGTTTCTAAAAATGTATCCCCTTCGACTTCTTGTCAGCCGCCGAAAACGACCGGTAAATTTATAGATTTATTATTTTAGTTTAAATTTAGCTTTAATCCATTTAAATTAGATAAAATTTGATTATAAATATATAAGTTTTTTGAGCGTTTTTAGATTAATCTTTATTCTCATCCTGTCCTAGAACGGCCAACCTATTCGATCACCTCTTATAAGACAATTGACAGAATTTTATTCGCGCTTGCTTACTGAAAAAGCAAATCGCATTAATCAATATTAGGAGTTTACATACCGATGTTATTTTTTATAACATACGTTTAAATTTACAATTTTAATTATGTATTTAAACTTGCTTTAAAATTTAATTTAAATAATGCAAATATAAAATTTTTAATATGTAAAATTTATAGTATTATTTATTTTAAAAAACCAATTAATATTTTTTTTAACTTTTTTTTTTGAAATTGTAAAGTTATGTATAATTATATTTTAAAATTGAAAAATTTATGTTTAATTTACAAAAATTAATAAAATATTTAATTTTGTATTTATATTTTAATAATAAATATAAATTAAATAAAATTGTTTCTAAAAATTCAAATTTGTTTATAATATTTAATTTTAATAAATTTCAAATTAAAATTATAAATGTAACATTTTAAAAATAATATTTTGTAAATTATAAATATTACTTAAGTAAATCGGTTAAAACAATCTTATAATGGCTGTAAAAATTAAATAAAATTTATTTTGCTTAAAACCTATTTAACATTATAAAATTTAAATTTTTTTTTAAAAATATTTATTTATTTTTGTAAATCTAAAATAATTTAGAGTTTTCTTATAAATTTATAATTAATTAAATTATTTTTAATATTAAATAAACTATTATAATAATCATCCAACAATCTAAATATTTTTTTTTACATAAAATTTGTTTTATAATTTAAATATTTAATACAAATTTAATTAAACAAAATATTTTTATTTAACATAAAAAATTGTGTCAACTGCAATAAATATATTAAATCTACTAAAAATATTTAACTTTATTAAAAATAATTATTTTGGCCCATATATGACATAATTTCTATTTAACATAAAATATACTTTAAACAGATATTAACTTATCGATAGGCCTACAAACTTATAAGATATATATTTTAAAATGTTTTTAAAATAATTATATTTAACTATATTGTGGGCACACATTACGATGATTACCCACTTGTTGTTCGTTCACTTTATGGTATTTCGCAGATAATTTCAAAATTTTTAAAATAATTTTGTTATTAATTGAGCTGATTCGTCATCTATTACCGAAATAACACTTGTTTAAAATTAATTAATTTTTTTGAGCAGTATAAAATAAATGTTTCTATTAATTTTTAACTTTTACTTTTAAACGGCTGATTATCTACTAATCAAATTTGTTTTATATTGTGGTCACAATTTAATTAATAAAAATATTTATTTTTTATTATTAAAAATATAAAATATTTATTTATTTATTATTAAAAATTTAAAATATTTATTTTAATGTAAATACATTATTTGCAAACTGCAACAAATATATTAGATTTAATAAAAAAAATTTAACAATAATAAAAATAAATATTTTGGAAAATATTTGCTCCAACAATTTCTGTTTTTTAATATACAAAAATAGATAATTTATATCAGCAACATTCTTATTTATAATTATTTATATAATAAAATATAATTTTATTTTATAATTAATTTTAAATTAATTGGCAATTATTAATATATTTTATTATTAAATAGAGAAAAAAAAGAGACAAACTGAGATCTTGTTATTTTTCAAACGAGTTTCAAAATCATATTTATTAAATTAGTTTATTATTGTTTTTATATATTTTATTAAACGTTTTTAATTTAAAGTATTCAATTTTATATTTAAAAAATTATTTTAAACAAAATTTTTATTGATTTATAATCACCTCAAATTATTCATCAATAAAGACATAACTGACTTTCGGTCAAACTTTAATAATTTCTAATTTTTAAGTAGTTTGATCTAATTTCTGAGTTGACTCTTTCATTTATAAATTTAACATAATTAATTTTTTTATTATAAATATATTTTTGACATTTTTATATAAAATTTTAAAAATATTACATTTTATAAAAATTAAAAAATTGTTTTTAATTTTAGTATAATTAATTCAAATATAATATTTGTAAACTGTAATTAATATATTAAATTTAATAAAACTATTAAACATTAATAAAAATTTATATTATAAAATTATAAAAAAAACCGAAATCAAATAAAATAAAATTTAAAAGTTAATACCATAATTTTATTTATACAAAAATTATTTATTTTAAGTAGATTCTCAAGAAATAACTAAATTATATTTTACATTTTGTAATCAACAGTTAAGGATATACAAAAAATAAAAAATTAATAGAATACAAAAAAAATAATTTGATTAACTTACATATAATATGATAAATTATATATAATCTAATAATGTAATGTATAATGTAGAATAATGTAATGTAATCTATAATTATTAACAAATCCAGCTAATAACATTTTTATACAAATAATTATACCAAAATAAAAATGACATAGTGGGCGATAATATTATATCTATAATTTTAAATTTGTTTATTTAAATATTTATGTTTATATCAACAATAAAATTTATTTTTGCAAATATGGCATAATGGAAAAATATAATGTTATAAAAAAATTCAAATATTTTATAATAATATAATTTGTAAAAATATAAATTATTGGTAATTATATTTAAATTAAAATAAATTTTTAATACATTTTCTTGAAAATTGTATATATAGTTTCGCCATGTAACCCCCCCTCCCCCACCCCCCCCCCCGCGGCAGCTCGCTTATTATAGTAGCGGAGAAAAAATTTTAGGCACAAAGTTTCGGTGAATCGTTTA
>JAQFXP010001394.1:0-19526 GCA_034693685.1 Belba bartosi
GGTAGAATAAGTTGCGCCAGAGTGCTAAGATTTCTACTACCTCGATTTTGATCACACATTTCTGAAACTGACTGTATATAACAAATAAAATATCATATATTTATTACCATTGACATTGTAAGCAACAAATATTAAAATTACATAATATATTGAAATCAATTAATACAATTAGAATTAGATAAAAGAGTTGCTATGGATTTAGCAATTTATCACCATATTTATCAATATATTTAATACTTATTGGAGGGCTTTAAATAAAAATTGTATAAATTTGTTATAAATTAAAGGCATAAAAAGGTGCTTATTATATTTTTTAATTTATAATAAAAAGTTAATTATTTACATTTATTACAAAAAAATGTATTTAAAAAAATTATCAATAGTTATATTAATAATAAACTGTTATTTTATATATAAAGTCGAATCAAATTCGACCAACAATTCAAAGCCAATATTAGAAAAATCAGATTATGGCCAATACTGTTCATATGATTCGAACTGTTATGGCACAAATCAAGTCTGTATTGACTACGTGTGCCGATGTGCGCCCAACTACCAATATAGTAGGTCTATATGTACGCGGGTTAGTTCATGCTCAGCTTCAAATTGTTACAACTCATACGACTGGCACCGACACTGCACTTCCTATACAACATACGGAACCTGTGACTGCGACTCCGGTTATAGCGAGAACTGGTCTAATGGCCGTAAATGTGAATATGACACATATACACACACATATGCAGACTATACATACGATTCATCCGTAAGCATCTGGGCCTGGGTTTGGGTTCTCATTGTTATTCCTATTGCTATTGCGGTTGGTGTTAGTATCTGTATTAGACGCAGACGAATGGCCGCTCGACCTACTTTTATCACTACCGGTTCACCACAGCCTCAGTTTGTTGTTACTGGTTATCCGCAAATGTATCCAGGTGTTCAACCAACTAATAGTTATCCACCTCCTCCAATGTACCAAGCTAACTCGTACCCACATAATCAGCAACAAACACAACAGACTACTCCTGCTAAAACTACGTACTAACAATAAAAATTAATATTAAATTTATTTGCTTTAACCGGTTTTAGTTGTTAAATTAATTAATGATTTTTTTGTAATTATTATAACTTTTTATTTATTTTATTCTTTTAAATGTTAATAATTAAATTTTGTTAAAATTTATTTTAGACAATTAAAAACTAAGATCAATATTTAGCTATCACTTAAACCTCAACAAGTTCTATGATTATTAAAAATGTACATTTTGATTGTCAGCTGTAAAGGTAGCTAAATATCAAATGTTATAAAACATTAAAATTAATTATATATATATATATTATATAATAGATAATAATGTTGTAATTGATTTATTGGTTTATTGCAAAATCAAATCAATTACTATTGAGGAATTTTATTAAATTGTAGATTAAGTTATAAACTATAAGCCATTCCAACAATTGACTCAAAAGAATAGTGTAATTGAGTTAATAAAAAGATGAATAAAAATTTGTTAAAAATTCTACTTTTAATTCATATCTATTTCATATATATTGTTAATTCAAATGCAGAAAACCAGACAAAAGGGGTTAAACAAAAAGAGGGCGAATATTGTACCTCATATTCACAGTGCAGTGGCTCTAATAGGGTGTGTGTGGACGAGCAGTGCCGATGCCAGACTGACTATGAGTTCAATTTCAACAATCACACCTGTGAGCTTGTTGATATTTGCAATTCAACAAATTGTGGCTCATTGTCAAATCGGGGCTGGGATTGGCACCGGCACTGCACTTCCGACAATATCACCGGTATCTGTGTTTGTGACTCCGGATACTCTCCAAACCCACTAAATGGCTATAAATGCGAATACGAAGACAATTACAATTCTAATTATATAAGCAGTACATCCATAAGCGTCTGGGCCTGGGTTTGGGGTCTCGTTATTATTCCCATTGCTATTTCGGTTGGCGTTAGAATTTGTATTAAACACAGGAGACGTCTAATTGCTCGGCCTACTTTTACTACTACCGGTTCATCTCAGGTTCAGTTTGTCGCTAATGTGTCCAGAGCTCAACCGATTATTATTTATTCGTCCCAGCCGATATATCAAGTTAATTTGTCACCTAGTCAGCAATAAACCCAGCAACAATTTTTTGATAAATATGTACATATATTTAATATTTATTTATAATCTTAAATAACTAATATATCGGCTGGTTATATTATGGTTATTTTACCTTGTGCATTAAACTAGTACACAATTTAATGCTGACATACTATTATATATTTTATATACAGTATATTGACCTAGCACAAAGTAAAAAATTTTTATTTTTACTTTTGTATAAATATAATACTAGTTATAAAATTAATTTTAATATTTTACTAGTTTGTCAGCATTTAAAAGAAAACAATAGAATGTAAAATGATGCATTGTAAAATTATAGAAATTTTAATAAAGAGATTAAATTTTCAAAATAATATCTTTTTTTTTATAACATTAAGAATTTAAACATCGAGTGCATATAACAGTATTACAAATTTAATAGCAAAATAAAATAATTTTTATTCAAACATTCAGAAGAGATCAGCCAAAAATCCCCTTGATTTTGAAAATTGGGATTTATCCCCCCACTAACATTTGGTCCTTGAAAAGATACCCCCTCAACTTTTTGCGGCAAATTTTTCGGGTTTTGTTTTACCAAAATTAGCAAATTTTCCCTAAATTGGTGCTAAATCCGGGTTAAATTCAGTTAAATTAGGAAAAATTTCATCATAAATATATGGGTTTTTTGAGCGTTTTTTTAAAAATCCTTTCCCTGATCCCCCCCCTAGGTTTTTGCCCAAATTGTTTTGGGAAAATCCCCCCTTTGATTCCCCCTGGATTGTCCGATTTTCTGAATCTTTTGTTTTATTCTTGCATTTAAACATTTTTAGCCGATAACTTTTAAAGTTTATTGTAGATAGTTTTCTAAAATATAATTTATTTTTTTTAATAATACTAAATTAATATATTTTATTATCAATTAAATCTCAACAAGTTCTATAAAACAAATAAAAACTCAGATTTTCATTGCCAACTGTAATAGTAGCAAATGTCAACTGACATAATATATTAAAATCGATTAATATAATTAGGATTAGATTATAGAGTTTCCATAGATTTAATAATTTAATATTTTATTAAACAATTTATAATAACCAAAAATTATATAAATATATAACTCAATATCAATGCCAAAACAAATGCAATTGTTTAGAGAACATTTGAAAATAAGTAAAAATGGAAATGTTAAAATTGTCAATAATTATTCTTTTATTTAATTACTATTTTATATATACTGTTGAAACAAATTCGACTAACGACACAAAACTAATCAAGGAGAAAAGTGGAGAATCTTGCAGCAGTTATTGTTCTGGCTCAAATACAGTTTGTGTTGACAACGAATGTCATTGTGCACCCGATTATTATAACAACATAAGCTCATATCCAAATCCTGACACATGCATAAAAGTATCCTACTGTACCTCGAGCAATTGTGGCCAAATCTGGGATTTAATGAGACAATGCAGTGCTTACAATGATCGCTGTGTTTGCTCTTTGGGATACACCGAAAACCAGTCAAATGGCCGTAAATGCGAATCCGATAATACATACTATTATTACGACGATTCATCCGTAAGCGTCTGGGTCTGGGTTTGGGTTCTCATTGTTATTCCTATTGCTATTGCGGTTGGCGTTAGTATTTGTATTAGACGCAAACGGCTGGCCGCTCGACCTACTTTTATTACTACCGGCCAACATCAGACCCAGTTTGTTGTTACTGGTTATCCGCAAATGTATCCAGGTGTTCAACCAACTACAAGTTATCCACCCCCGCCAATGTACCAAACTAACCCACCCCCAGGTCATCAGTTACAAACACAACAAACCGTGTCTGCTAAAGTCACATACTAAAGATTAAAATTGTTAACAAATCAATATAGTTAGTATTTATTTCAATTAAAATAGACAAATACTTTTCGCAAAATGCATTTCGCCAAAAGCCGATTTTAATGCATTTGACCAAAAAAATTAATTTTACAACGTAATTTATACACAAACATATAATTAAATTTAATTAAAAATAACTAGTAAAAAGTTTTTAATTTGAATATTTAAAAATAATCAATTATAATTAGTAATTGCGAGCCAGTATATAACAACGTTCTTTGCAACCTTGTAAGTTGATTTTGACTACATGTTTAAAATTATAACTTTAAATTTTTAATTATTTAGCAAAGTTCTATACCAAGTTCAATTATTAATTGAGTTTCTAGCATAATTTTAAACTTTTCCCAAAATTCTAAGAAATGTAAGTTTTTAATTAAACGAAATCAAATTAATGCATTCTTTTAAACTGAATGAAAATTTTATCACAAGTTTTCTAATAACTTCTTTGACTGTAATCTTATCAAAAGAATTTGATTTCAGAACATATAGTATATTTGGATTAACTTAGAGATACTTTTGGCGAAATGCATTATTTTTGGCAAAATGAATTTTGACCATTTGATTTATAATTTTACTAAATGTATTTTGGCGAAATAGATTTTTTCCATTTAGTGTAAAAGGTTATAGAATAATTTTCTTATCAAAAGCGAAATAGTTTTAAGGATTAAATGATAAACATTTAAGAAATATTGTTATCAAAGGTTTTGTCAAATATTTGGTAAAATAAAGTGAAAATAATTTTGATTTAAATTTTAATTGTAATTTTAAAATAATTTTTAAACTAAAATAATAGTGTTTTATCTAATGCATATTTATTTTAAATTTTTTTTTATTAATTTGTAAATTAACAAAATAAAAGTAAATGAATAAAAATTAAAAAATAATTCTAAATAATTTGTTTAAAAATGTCCCTATTTATTACTGGGTAGTTGTGAATCCATTCACAAACGGTTTTTCCCGTAACGCAGGGCTCTGGTTATTATTATCAGTGAAGTCCTCGGATGACTGCTAGATGACTTTCTCACGTGATAGAGCCCACATAATATATGGTAGTTCAGCGTTAGATACAAATTATTCAAATAAGTTGTAACAATTTAACATGAGAGGAGATTAATATAAACAATCTAAAAATTGTTTAATCAATTTATTAAACTTAAATTGATTAATATTTTAAAGTTTATGGATTACAAGATTAAGTATATAGTAATCAAGTTAAAGTTTTTAAACTTTAATATTATTTAATTTAAGATAATGCCGGTGGTTTAGCTATTTTAAAATAAAAACCAAAACTTCTGATTATATTTGAAAGTAGTAATAAAATTTGGTTTAGATTTTGAGCATGCTTTTAAAAAATTGCGAATGATTCAAGTTATTCAAGTAATTGGAGTGATTAAAGATTTAACATAAAGTAATATTATTTTTAAAGTAAACAACACACTATATATGTGAATATACATAAGCAAGGTACAATTTCAATACGAAAATTACGCTTTCCATTTTAACCTAGATTTTTTATTTTGGTTTTCACTGATAAATTATTATACATTTAAAAATTATTAAAAGGTTTGAAGTTAAATTATTAAGTTAATTAGTTAATTTTGTTTTAAATAATTTTTTGCAATTATTATTATAGTTTAATTGTTGTAATTTATTTATTTTAAAAATAAAAATTAAATTTTGTTTTAATTAAAATAATTTATTAAATTATATAACTTTTAAATTTATTCTAATTAATTTTTTTTTTGCAAAAACTATGACTCATAATTTACTAAATTTACTAATCGTATTTTCTAATGTGATCTTGATTTTTTAGTTTTTATTTTTTTTAAATTACTATTTGTTTAAGAAAATAAATGCACAAAAACAAAAACATGTTGATTGTAATTGTTAAAATTATTTTTATCAATCAATCAACAGAATAAATAAAATAATATTTATATAATTATTTCAAGAAACTTAATATAGCTAATTTTTTTTAAAATTTGTTTTTAATTTACGTAATCGATACTAGAGTTGTTTCCATAGAATTTATCAATTAAAACAATAGAAATTTGATTAGTCATGAGAAAATTCTCAAAAAATACATTTAATCAGGATGTTTAATTGTATTAAACATTTATATTTAATTAAAGTATTATTTATTATCTAAATTGTTTCTAAACGAAGTTTGAAAAAATGGAATTTAAAAAATTTCAAATAATTAAACTAATAATAACTATTTATTTCATACATAATATTACATCAAATCCAACCAACAATACAGAAACAACTACAGAAAGTGATGTAAACTATTGTTTTAGTGAGCATTACAAGCCCTGTAGCGGTGAGCACGCGGTGTGTGTGGACGGGCAGTGTCGGTGCAAAGCCAACTACGAGCCTTATGAGAACTCGAGCTGGGCAACTGATTGCCGTGCTGTAAACTTATGCAATTTTACAAACTGTGGATCCCACTATTGGGATCCAAATAGACATTGCGAATATTATACAAATTTTACATTTTGTATTTGCGACGACGGGTTCACTGAAAACTATAAAAATGGTTACAAATGTGAATCCGATGACATTACGACCATTAGCTATCACTACGACTATTCAAGCCATTCATCAGTTAGTGTGTGGGCATGGGTTTGGGTGTTTGTCATTATACCCCTTTCGATATGTATTCGCTGTTGTGTTTGTATGAAACGTAATAATAGACGACTCGCCGCTCAACAAACTCTCGTTACCGTTCGGCCTTGTATGACGGCTCAACCCACCATTATTAGGCCCAACACTATTACACCCGGTTTTACTCAAATGAGTCAACCTACTACTGGCTATGCATTCCCCGAACCGCCCCCGTCTTATGAAGCTAGTCAACAATTACAAGTGCCTACATTTACAGTTAAAGCAGATGCTTCAAATCAACATGTTAATTGATTTTTAAAATTTTATTAAAAACTATTTTTTTCTGTAATTTATTTAAAGTTAATATTTAAGTTTTATTTTTTATACTTTTTATTGTACAAGTATATAATTATTAATTTGACATTATTAAATTGTTGTAATTTTAAGCTTATCTCATTATTTAAAAATTGCTAAATTTATGTTTGTTTAATTTTAAAATAAAATTTTGGTGGTTTAAATACTTAGTAAGTATAAACAAATAAGTTATTAATATTTTACTTTTACGTGATGGTTAAATTTAAATAAACTCACTCAAATTATTTAATTGTTGTTTTTAGTTTTTAAAATAATTTTTTAAAAATAAACAATTTTATAATAAGCAGAGATTGATAAAGGTAAACTCACTTGTCAGCTAAAAATGTTTTGATTTTGAGAATATGCATTTATCAAGCGGCTTTAGAAATTTACCCGATGTCAAGAGGTATGCACAATATCTAAAATTTTTTGGTTATTTTGTTGATAAATTTAATTTTAACTTAATTAAAATAACTAATTTTAATTTATTTAAAATGCAAACATATAGTCTTTTGCCAAAACTAACTTCATAACTAAAAATTTCATAACAAGTTAAAATACTGTAAAAATATTGTTTTGTAAATTTGCAATAAAATTACATGCTACAAAAAAACAATTTAAATAATATAATCAAATAATATTTTCTAAATATTACTATTTTGGTTATAAAGTTAGTTGTGGCTAAGGCTGTATATACTGTATAGCAGTGAGAGGCAATTTTTAAGAGTTCAAAAGTGTTAGTTATCTATTTTTACTATTTATTAAGAAATACAAAACAATATATTTGCAAACACATCTGAGGCCTATCTCAGGCCTATTCAGATAACATGTTTTTGTATATCTTAATAAACAGTAAAAGAGCTAATTAACACTTTTGAACTTTAATAATTGCCTCTCACTGCTGTATAGGAAAATATTATTATATAAGTAAATAAAAAGAATTGTGGGCAATAATGTTACATGCGTTGGACAAAGATCCTGCACTAAGCGCTTGTGGCAGTAAAGCCCAGGGAGGCATTTTTAAAAATACATTTTAAAAACCTATATATTTATGATAAAATTGCACCTAATTTACCTGGATTTAAACTAGATTTACTTAAATTAATTAAATTTAAACCAGATTTAGAATTAATTTAGGGAAAATGTTCTAATTTTGGTCAAAAATCCCAAAAAATGACGAGAGAATACCTTTTTGCGGACCAAATGCTAAGAGGCGATAAATTCAAATTTTCAAAATAATGGAAGATTTTTGGCTAATGCTCCTTCACAATGCCTGATCAAAAGCATAAATTATATTTTTGAGTACAAAATAAAAGCAACCTACTCAATGAAAAAATATACAGCGACACATTTGCATATAAAGTGTAACATTTATTAAATTTTGTTTAAAATATACTTAAAATTATAATAAAGCAAATTAATACAAAATAATTTTATTATATTTACACTTTTAATGTTTTGAAAAAATATTAAATTATTTAAATAAATTTTTAAAATCTAAAATAATTTTTTATTAATTAAATATTCGTTATAAATCAAACATTTGTAAAAAATAATTTTAAAAGTTTAAAATAAGTTATTAATTTTTATCGAATTTATGTTATTGGATTAAATCATGTCAATATCTCGGCAATAGACTAGCACAAATTTTGGTATTTTTTAATCTAAAAAAAACAAACAAAAGATAACATAATACACATAAATTATAACAATTGATATACAAATTGTTATAAATATATTTCATTACTTGATTTTAATATTCAATTAACAAAATATTTAACCAAAAAAAATCTAAAATTAAAAAATGAATTTTAAAATATTAGTAAAAATTTTAATATTAATAAACAGTTATATAATAATTAGCGTTCAATCAAACAAAACCAAAATCGAAAAAAGTGCCGAATATTGTTCGTCGGACTTGAGTTGTACGCTATTGGACAGCAATAAGGTCTGTGTTGACAACGGGTGCTATTGTTCGGCGAATTACAAATTGGATCTAGATGCAAAAACATGCGTATGGTTTAGATGCGAGTGGAACTATGAGTGCGGCAATGCTGGCGATTCAATGCGAACTTGTGACAAGTCTGACGGCACATGTGTTTGTTTTGACAATAATTACAAGGAGGATTCTTCAAATGGCAATAAATGCACCTTTCAATCTAGCTATTCGATTGATTGGTCTTGGTTCTGGTTGGTTATTGTTATTCCGATTGTTTTGTTTATAGTTTTGGTTTCATTAGTCGTTTACTTTTGTCAACGAAGAGCACAACGACGACCGGTTGTGATCATGGCACAACCTGCGTATGGCGCACCTGTTTATGCTTATTAAATTAAAACAAATTGGAAATTTTATCAAGCGGCAAAAATTTTGTATTTTTTAATTTTAAATGTTTTTAATTTTTCATTTACATTATTAATTTTTTAATTTAATTTATTAAATAACAATGTTTATTTGTTTGTATTTTTATTTATTCAATAAATATTTTAAATAAAAAATTATTTCGGTTAACTTTATTGTTTAATCAGCAAAATTAAGTTAAGTCAATCTCATAGCAAACTATGGCTACATCTGTTCATATTAAGATTTTTAAATTAATAAATTAAGTAATTGATAAAAATTTTATTAAATTCTTAATCTAATTAACCTAATTGTGTGAAATAAGTTTGGTCACAATTAGCTAATTTTAAAGCAACTATTTTTAATCATATCTTTAGTATTAAATCAAACTTGAAGCTTTTGCTCAATTATAGTATAGTAGATAAGCACAAATTGATTGGTTTCTATAACATATATCTTCTCAAAAATAATATTTTCAATATCAAACTCAACAATGTATGACTCAATTGTTACTTAACATAATACCAATATTCAATTAACACCATTTTTAACAATAGAAAAACTAAAATATAATTTCTAAAAAATGAATTCTAAAACAATAATACAAATTTTAATATTAATAAACAGTTATATAATAATTAGCGTTCAATCAAACAAAACCAAAATCGAAAAAAGTGCCGAATATTGTTCGTCGGACTCGAGTTGTAAAATATGGGACAGAAATAAGGTTTGTGTTGACAACGGGTGCTATTGTTCGGCGAATTACGAATTAGATCTAGATGCAAAAACATGCGTATGGTTTAGATGCGAGTGGGGCTACGAGTGCGGCAATGTTGGCGATTCAATGCGAACTTGTGACACATCTGACGGCATATGTGTTTGCTTTAGCAATAATTACAAGGAGGATTCTTCAAATGGCAATAAATGCACCTTTCAATACAGCTATTCGGTTGATTGGTCTTGGTTCTGGTTGGTTATTGTTATTCCGATTGTTGTCATCATTGCTTTGGTCTCATTAGGTGTCTATTGTTGCCGAAGAAGAGCACAACGACGACCGATTGTGATCATGGCACAACAACCTGTGTATGGTGCTCCAGTTTATACTTATTAAGTTGCTACAAATTTATAGTTTTTAGTTGTTATTTGTGGGACTCACTGAGTAAATCAAAATTACAGTCAGCCCATTGTGAGGAATAATTTTGAAGTAAACTTAAATCGATAATTCGTTATATTAGCGCCCAAGTTAAATTTTATAAATTTCTGTGCAATCTGTCAAAGTCGCCAAATAAATACATAAGTAATGTGTCTTGTTAATTGATAAAATATATAAATTTTAACTTGAGCGCTAATATAACAAATCCTCGATATAAGTTTACTTCGAAATTATTCCTCACAATGGCCTCGCTGTAATTTTGATTTACTTGCACTCACAATTTTTTTTTTAAATTTATTGTTAAAATTATTATTTATTGTTTTGTTTTTATTGATTTAATGCATTTATAAATTTTGATGTTATAAATAAATTTTGTTTTGAAAAATTAAATACTTCGATTAAAATATTTGTTAATTTAAGGTTTTTTTATACATTATCGAAATTTTTACATAGTTTGACATTGCCATCTCTCCTTCTCTTTCTACTATAGTTAATTTATTTATTATAAACGTATTAAAAATTTTAGAAAATTATCTTTTTTAATCTGGAAAACAAATTAATGTGTAAAATAAAATATTGAATAAAAATTAAACGTTTATATTTAAATTTATTTACAAAATATGCAGTAATAATGTATATTCTTATCTAATTAAACAAATATATGTATTATTTTGATTTATTATTAGTTAGCTTTATTTTTATAGTTTACAGCAAAAGTAGCAGTCATTTATAAATTATAAATTTTAAATTAATTCTTTTTTGTTAATTTATAATTAGAATATATTTATATTAAACAAAACTATAAATCAACTTTCTAAACATAATTAACAAAATTCAGATAATATTCACAAAATTATTTTATATTTTAAATACATTATATTTAACTATAACTAAGGCTGTAAAACGGGGTTTACCAGCATGTCGGTATATGTAAGAAATAAATTAAAACAAATTTTTAACACTCAACTAAACTTAAATTTCAAATTAATTAAAAAAACTAAAACGCGATAATAATTACAGTATATCTTATTATTGAGTTATAATATTGGGTAAAGTTTAAAAAAATTAAATTAAAATAAAAAAGAAAATTAAATTTACTTGAAAACATTAAAAGATATTTACAAAAATGTTTTTTTTAACTAATTATTTTTAATTTTTTACATTTTAGTTAAAAAGTTTGCAAAAATTAATAACAAATTTAATAGAAATTAATTACTCTATTAAATTTATGTTTATTTATCTTAATTAAATGTAATGAATTATTAAATAAATTTTTCACTTTAAAATTTTCTTTTTTTTAACTCAAACAAGTAAACATTTATAAATATTGAAATAAAAAGTAAAAGAATGTAAATTTTATTTAGTTATATAATCTTAAAGATATTTAGAAAATATAAATGCAAAATGCTTGTTTAATATATTTTTAATTATCTTCTCGTCGTTTAAACCGCATTCTTTGAGAGAAATGACTGAAGACATTATATCGAAGACTTGTATATAATTAGGTATTATAAAACATAGTAATGAACAATAGCCATAATTATATATATGAGTAAGGCAGCTAAATTCATATAAAATTGCATTTTAATAAAATAGTTTCAACAAGTGATAAAAATAAGAATTTTATTGACATTACTACAATAATACGGTCTGGAGGTAATATCAACGAAAGGTGTGGCACATACCAAAGCTGTTCTGGCCACTAATGGCTCCGACGGCTTTTGGCTTATTTGCAGTTTTTCCCGTTTTTCTGCCAATGAAGTAATTCTCGATTTAATAATTTATAAATCTTTTAATTTTTGGTTTAATTTTTATTTTGTGGTTTAATTTAATAATACGTAAGAATACTCGGCCAGCGGTAGTATCTATGGCCAGATAGCCCTTTGCATTTTATTCAAATTTATGAATTCGATAAAATAGTCGAACAAATTGATTTTATATATGATTTTAAAGCAGAGATCGAGAAAGAGGGGGAGGGGGGGTTAGAAAAAAATTCCCCCTGATTTTAAAAATTAAAATTTATCCCCCCCTAGCATTTGGTTCGCAAAAAGTACCCCTTCCCTCGACTTTTTGTCGACCGCCTAAGACGGCCCGAAATGTTTTGGTTTTTTCGGCAAAAATTTGGAAATTTTCTTTAAATTGATGCTAAATCCTGTTTAAATCCAGTTAATTTAATTTTATTTAATTTAAATCCAGTTAAATTAGGTAAATAGTTATTATAAATATATAGGTTTTTTGAGCGTTTTTGAAAAAAACTTCTCCTCTGATCCCCCTAGGTTTTTGGGTTAAATTTTGAGAAAAATCCTTTCCCTGGATCGGCCAACCTTCTCGATCCCTGCTTTGAAGTAAGTGATCAAATATTGTGAATATTGAAGATTTCAGAAATAATAAGTGGAAAACCGGAATAAAAATAGTCAATAATCAATAAAGTTATCGAGCTAATTTTTTGTTTTTTAAAATAAATTATAAAAACAAAATTGATTAATTTTAATTTAGTTGAATTAATGCTTAAAAAATTTAATTTAATTTAGCTGTTAATGCAGATTAAAACTTTTTGATTAAAAATTTATTATTATTATTACTATAATTATTAATTAATAATCTTGAAAAATTGTTTAGGCAATAGAAATATACCTAGTACTAACGGCAATACTATCATATCAAGTACTAATAGACAGAAATTTAAGTTTTAGAAAAAGTCCGACCGATTCGATTGACTTGTATGCAGAGATTGTTGCAACGGAGCAAAAGACTCATTTATACGTCGAGACATGGCATAGAAGTCCGACAAATTCGTTGTCTTCTAAAAGCAAACTCAATAATACAGCTGAAAATATCAATGAAATTAGTTTAAAGTTTAGAAATAATGATCAGAACAAATGACCATGGCAAGTGGGCTATGGCTAAGGACAGCGCTCTGCCTTATGTCTGTATTGGCGACATTAATCGAGTAGAGTCTCAGTTGTGAAGAGGAACGACGTGTTTCAAAACTCCCGATGTTTGGGACAGCTTTAATGTTAACGTTATTAATGTTGACAAACGTTAAGTTTTTGTATTCAATTTTGAAAAATGTTTTATTCAATTAAATATTTAATCTTAAAAATTTATCTAAAAAATTATCAAAAATTATTTAACTTTTTTACTAAATATTTTTTCAAGTTTAATTTTTTAATGATAAATCTAAATTATTAAAAACAAGTTTAAACATTAAATGTTTAAAAACCCTTTTAGTCATTAACCTTATCTTCTTATCTAAATTATTAACAATTAAAATTTTTTCTTAATATTTAATTATTATAAAAACAACTTGCTATTAAATAATTTTATTATTTAAATTCAACGAAGACAACAAACTACTCTACAGGTAGTATTTAGAGAACAAAATTATCATTATTTATGTTTAAATTACTGATGCATTAAGTCTTCGCAAAATTGTCTTCTGTATAAACTTAAGAAAAGGAAATATAATAATGATTTGAAGCATAAGATCATTAGTATATAAACTAACGAATAGATTAAGAAATATATTTTCTGCTGAATAGAATTAAGCCTTGAGTTCATTGTCAATGTTTTTTCGCATTACTTCGCATTTCCTTCGCAAGTGTTTGGTTTGAAGCAAATTTTTGACAAAATATTTGTTTGAAATTTTTAAGTAAAATGTTATCAAGATAACTTATCAGTAAAAATATAAATTATTTTTATTTAACAGTTTATTGAATTAAAATTATTGCCAATTATTTTATAATTGTTAATAGTTTATAAATTTTTAAATGTGTAAAGTTAATGAAGTTAATTTACTTAAGATAAAATTTTATCTTGTTAAGTACTTATGTCTATTCAATAGGCAATAGTATATTATTTTATGATTGTATTACGACTTTAATACCTGAATGACATCATATCCTGATTGACATTCACTTCTACTGTTAAAAAATGTAGTTTTTATTGTTTAGAAACGAAAAAATATATTTCGATATAATTTTTTTTGTTAAGTGTTCTGAACAAACATTTTTATCTATTCATACGAAAGACAAAAAACAGTATTGAGTGGAAAGAGTGCAAAAACTAAGGCTATCATTGAATATGAATTAGAAATGGCGTTAAAATTGATTTATTATTTTGTATTAATTCTGACAATAATTTATACGAATAAAGCGGATAATAGTTTGGAATCCGAAAGCAATAAATTAGTTAATTCAGTCAAACTAGAGATAAGTGATTTTTGTGACATCAATGAAAACTGTTCGCACAGTAGGGTCTGTACCGACAACTGGTGCCGATGTAAACCTAACCACAAGTGGAACGAAGACAAACATCGATGCGAATCATACAATTGCTTTACCGAACAGCTCGCCTGTAAACTGTATGACCCGAAGCGCGAGTGCAGATATGAAACTTATTACCGTCTGTTGGGCGGAAAGTGCGAGTGTATGAGCGGCTACTATGAGGACAGACGTAGCCTCAAGTGTCGTAAATTCTGCTTCAATAACAATGACTGCGATCCGAGTCTGTCATCACCGACGAGTGCTGTCAACGGCTCCAATCATATGGTTTGTATTGACTTTTTGTGTCAGTGCAGACCTAACTTTCGGTGGAATACAACGACAATGAGTTGCGAGTCATTCAACTGCACCAAAGACTCGGACTGTTGGGCCAATGCCGATGAGAACCGGGAATGTGTTGACGGTATTTGAATTCAATTCTTGTTTAACTGATATTTTTTAAAAATTTTATTTAAGTCTATTTTAGTTTATATATAAAAATTTACATTTAAATAAAACATAAAAATATCTAGATAAATATTTTTAAGTTATATTTCAAATGTATATTTTGAACCAATTAAAATTAATATTTTAATAATATTCTAGCCTATTGCAATAATATGACTCAATTTATTTAAATACACAATTTTATATTGTTGCGCAGTAATGCAATTATTGACTTTAGATTTGGCAAGAATAAATTATTGATTATACCTGTAAATAAAATAAACTTTAAAAATAAAAATAAAAATAATAACTTAATAATAGATTTTAATAATAGTAAAAATAAATTCTAATTATTAAAAGTAGTTTGTTATTCTGCACGTACATTTTAAAAGTAAGATGATTAATATTACTTTATTGCAGCAATCAAATTTTCTGAACTAAAATAAATGTAATCAAATAAATAGAAACATTAAATAAAATTATTTAATTAATTACATAAATTTTTAAGTACAAAAGAAATATGATTTTAGCAATCTAAAAATTAGAAAATATTCTCAATTGCAGGCATATGTGAATGCAATTTTCAGGAAGACTTGGAGACAACGAAGTGCTATCTATCGTTGTATTCACTGTTCAGATTCAAAAACTACAGAACACGAAAAGAGCGACTCTTGTTGTGCACTATATTCATCATTCCGTCGATTGCCTTATACTGTCTTTTGAGGAATTGGAGGAAACGCCGAATTAATCGCAAACTAAAATCGCAGAAAACTACGGAGAAAATGCCCGCAAATCTTAGTTATCTTTATGTGAATAGTAAAAAATAATTCTAACTTGTTACTGTAGACCTCGATTATTTTTGTATAAAATATTGTAAAAATAAAACAATTATTTAAGTAAACAATTATGCTAAATTTATTTATTTATTTATTTCTATTTATTTTTATAAATTAAACAAACTTTTTAAATTACTATTGCCTAATAACTTATAAAAATTTATACTGTTTTTGTTGTTAATAAATCAACCTGACATCTTGACAATTGGACAAATTTTTGAAAAATAATCTTTTATTAAAATATTGACAATTATTTAAAAACTGTATTTTCAATCAATTTTGTTATTTCTTCGTTGAATTACATTTATATTTTAAAAAATTAATAATTTTAAATATGTAGTGATGTGTATAAAATGAAGAAATTAAAAACAATTAAAATTAAAAAGCTCTCAAAAATGATCTTGTATCGCAATTTATAACAATAACAACAAAATATAAATTGTTACTAATTTATTCAATAAGTCATAGCGATAGTTATAAGCTATTAATTTAAGCTAATTAAATAGAATAGAGAAATTTCTAACTAGTAAGGTAAGTCAATCAATAAAATACATTTGCAAATAATGTGAACTATTTTTAATCAATATGACCTAAATATAGAGAATAGAATAATAAACTAGATAATTTATTTTATTCTCATTTAAATAAATGTGAAAAATATTTGTTAAGAAACTATAGCACGAAATGTTAATATTTAATATCAAATATTTTATTTAAATTATAATTGAGATAATATAGCAGAAAATTTTATATTAATTTTGATATAATACGTATTTTTGAATTTTTATGTCATTCGATCGCTAGACTCAAATCTATTTAATGCTATTGAATATTATTTTTATACTAATCTATATTTATATAATAACTTGAAATTTTAAACTTTAGGTATTTTTTCAGTTTTATGTTTTTATTTAAAAATTATTTTTAAAACACGATTGAGACTAATATATAAATTGTGTTAAACATAAAATTTAAATAAATATAAAAATTTTGATAATTTTGTTGTTTTTAAATTAAGTTTTGAAAATGAAGTACAAAATGAAATTTAGAAAATCAAAGCAAACTTATTGTAACAATAATCTCAGTTCTATTACATCGGAATGTTTTAAATACAGTCAACGGAAAAACAAAATCCATATTAAATACAAATACAAAAAATGCGTTGAAATTGTTAACAAAAATAATTCGACCGAACCGTCAGAATTGCGATCAAAGAATTACAGCAAATATTTTCAATACTCGCAAACAACTGAATTAAATGAAAATATTAAACAAAAAATGGTTCAGACTATTGCTCAAAAATTAGTTTTCAAACTAATGAAACAAGTTAGAAAAAATAACCATAAATTGATTCAAGTTAACTCTTGTTTGCATAAATTACTTGCATCCAATTTAATTATGACCATGGCTAATAATTTATAAATTCAAATATGTTTAGACTTTTGCAAATAATATTTATAATAAATATATATTTTTGAATAAAAATTTAAATAAATATTTTTTTATTCAAAAGATTACATTATTTGCTGTTATTAATATAATTGTTAAAACACATAGTTAATTTTTAATAATGTTTGCCATTTTTAACTTTAATATTTAATCTAAATTTGCTTGTTAAATTAAAATTATTTTTAAATGTGACATTATTTATATTACTGCATTTTTAATTCAAATAAAATAATCTATTTTAAAATCAAAACAATTAATATGTAATATGATTTTATATTTAGAGTCTTGTTTGTTTTTGGCTTAAAAATAAAGATAACACTTGTCTAAAGTAGAAAAATTTCTTATTTTTTGAAAAAAATGTAAGAAATTTCTAAAAAAAATTTCGATAAATTTCTGCCTATGGGATTCCCATTATATGTTATATGAATGCATAAATACAGTACAATAGCAATATTTTAGCTACAATCAAATTAATAGCAACATTTATATTTAATAATTGTAAATTATTAAATAAAATAAATTCAAAACAAAATATTTTTTTAAAACAATAACTTTGTATTTTTTAAATATCTGCCATAACCAGTTGTGGCCAAAGCAGACCTAAAAAGCCTAATAAACAAACATTATTGCTGGTATAAGTCATCTTGTAAAGTTTGACAGTTGTATCATGCAAATTAATAGTTACAAATAAATGTGAGGAAAAAGGAAAATAAAGCAACATGTTTGAAACAACTTAAATAATACAACTTATTTTATTAAATTTTTATTCAATTGATTTTAAAAATGTAAACAAAATTGACTAAATTTCACACTTTATATGTGAATGAAAATTAACTTAAAACATGTCTTAGAGCATTCATTCCATTTAGTACGCATCATTTAATTAGATAAAATATAAAATGGCCACATCTGGTCATAACAGTGTTTAAAATTGTTTCATAGACGGAGTAGACTTTTACCACAAAATACAATAAATACCCCAAATGTTAGCAAGGCGGTCCACAGTTGTTATTGCTATATTTATCATTTTTTAAACACTACACAGCTAAAACTTTTATATATTTTATTTTAAAATTTTTAATTATATTTTTATTTCAAGAATTTAAATATATATGTCCATATTGTGCACAAATTAAAAAATGTCTAAATAATGCAAAAGCCGTCTTCAGATTATTTTTAAAAATAAATATATTTAATTATACAATTGTAAAATATTTTTTAACTTCTTATCTTTATGGAGCGGGGTCAAAATTAATTTTCAAATATTTAAGTTTTTCTATCTTTTTCTATTGAAGTCAAAAATTGATTACTTGAAAACTATTCAGAATAAAAAAATTTTAAAAATTTACTTTGTGTAGAATCACTCATAGGTGCTAATTATAAACAAATCGGTTTATTCTGGCAAAATTTTTAAAAATGCCCTTTCCTCTTTTTATAAATTAATTTAATATATACAGTATATTTTATATAAACTATATAATATAATATTATTTTTATATCTTACTTGTTAGACAATTTTAGAAAAATATAAAAATAACTTATACAAATTTTAATCTAAACTTTTAAAATTAAAAACAAAATATTTATATTGTGCATTAAAATTAATATTTTTGTTTAATTGATTTATAAATTAAAAAAATTAAATTTTTAGTTTCAATAAAAATGTAACTTGCTTAAACAATATCAAATTAACTTTAGAATGTCGACATGCGATTTTCAACTAATTTGCGACTAATTTGCCACCAGAGCTCTAAATAAACTTAATAGAATAACAAGCACAATTAAGTTTGATATTTACATTAATTTTATTTATTTTTACTACATTTGTCACATCTGATTAACTGGACTTTAATTACTTAAGTGCGAGAAATGAAATTAAAAAAAAACTGTATTTAAAAATAGCTAAATAATCGAAACTATAATAAACTTAAAAACCAATTAATCGAAAACAATATTTTCGATTAAATCTGCGATAACTTCCTTATCATTCGAATTACGAATCCTTTCGCCAATTGCTTTCATCTTAAGCTTAAGCTCTAAATCATTGACCAATTGGTCGACAGTAGACAACAATTCGTCTTCAGTGCA
>JAQFXP010001395.1:0-19523 GCA_034693685.1 Belba bartosi
TATACATATTTTTAGTGCTGTCTATTAATGATACATAAGTAATGTGTCGCATTAATTGATTAATATATATATATATACAGAATAATTTAACTTGAGCGCTAATAACTTCAAAATTACTCCTCACTAGGGCAGTTATTTCGGACTTTAATTTACTCGTATACACTCACATTTGTTAAATAGTAACAAAGCTAACCAATACTTTTAAACTTTTAATATGTGAGAGTTATTTAGTGATTAAATTTGTCTGTTAACTGTTTGTAAAACATACAAAAACAAGATATATAGTGACATTCCTATTACAGTTTTGTATGTTTAGTACGGTTTATATCAAATTAAGCGAAATGCATTTTGCGCGTATGCATTTTAAGCAAAATCCATATTAGCGTATGTATTTTGAGCGAAATTTGTTTTTTATAGCAAAATAAATAATAAACGTTATTTATTGTATTGAGTATATTTGTTTAATTTAAAACTAATTTTTTAAATATATGAACTTAAATTTATTTTACAAAAAATAAATAAAAATATACAAATGTAAAATAAAACATTAAAATTATAAAAATTAATTGTTTGTTTTAAATAAAAAATGGACTGAGTCTAAAAATTTAACTTGTTATTATAAGTATCTCTAAGTTTAATAATTTGCTTGTTTAAACTTTTATATTTATTATTTGTCCGAGTAATTGTGTAAACAATACGTAACTGAATTAAATTATTATCTATTTTCTTCTGTTGTTTTTGTAAAACAAGAATTAAAAATAATTATAGTTTATTGTTTTCATTCACAGATTGTAATTCTTAAGTTATCTTTATATTAATTTTATAATAAATTGTTTTCAAATATTAATTATATTATTCGAAAACTTTCGCTGTATATGTATAAGTTTTTGTCATATTCGCTAAGTTTGCATATCTTTTATAAGTACTTTTTAATTCGATTATAAAGGATTCGCGCAAAATATATTTCGCTCAATTCGATGCATACCGTTTAGCACTGACAAGTGAATTAACGATATATAAAAGAAAAAATGAGTTTACAATAAATATTTATCATGTATATTTATAAATTTTAGACTTTAAATAAAAACTGATATTTTAATATAAAACAAAACTATATTATTAAACTGAATTTACTATAAGTTATTTATTGCACTATAATCTTTATGTAATTTTATATTTATTATGTAATCTTCAGTTAAGTAAAATTATTATTATATTAATATTTATATGTTTTATGTTTTATTATTTTATTTCTGAGAATCTAAGTTAGTAAAAAAATTTAACAACAGAATATGGCAATACATAACAAAATATTTTTATTTATGATAAAACAATATAATTTTTTAATTAAATATAAAAAAATCTGTTCTAAATATAATAGTTAAAAAGTTATTTGAATTACAAGATATAATATATATTTTACAGTTCCTTACAGTTTATACACCATATAATATAATAATACATATAAGTATAATAATTACAATATATTCATTGGATTATTAATACAATTGTCAAAATATTAGGGTAAATTGGCCCAGCAAAAACAATTTTCTTTTTTAAATAGCCATTACTAAAATATTTTACTTTTGCAAAGAAAGTCCAAAAGTTTTTTTTTTGCTAAACTAATTTAATAAATAAACCCCACTTTGCATTTAGATTTTCTTTGACGTCACTATAAAAATTATGTTTATATTTATTAAACATTATTTTTCGTCACAAGAAAATTGTTTTTATAAATATTTGATTTAATAATTAATTCTACTTAAAAATGTGCATGTGTTAGTAAAATTGTAATTTAAAAATTTCGTGTAGTTTACCTGAAATAATTTGAGAATAAAATGTAGTCTAGTGCAATGTTATTTATAGTTAAATAGATAATTTTTTAAACTGATATTAAAGGAATTATATTATATATAATTATGAAAATATTATTATTGGATTATATAATTATAATTTGTCACTTAAGTCATACTCTTTTATATAAAGTTTATTAAAAAAAATTCTTATTTTAAAAACTTTAAGACAAAAACATTAAATGCGGACATTTATGTCTTTAGTAAAATAAAATCGTAAAGTTTTTACATATTTCAATGAAATTTATTTTTAAACTAATTGTTTGGACGCACTTAACTGTAAAGCAAAATGTTTTAATAAAAAGTTTTGATTAGAAATCAAAATATGTTTGTTTTTGTGCTTTGATTATATAAATAAGATTTAATTGACAGAAACAGGAAATACAATTTGTTTGTTAAAGTCTTAATTATTAAAACACGAAATTTTTCGCTAATTTACTTTAAAAGTTTTGTTCGTATAATTCAATTGCATTACAATTTTGATATTAAGAATAAATTAAGAGAAAAACTTTTAAAAAGTAATTTAATATTTTATATATAAAAAAGTATAATGTATAATTTATCTTAAATTTCATACTTAAATTTATATCAAATAAAACCAAACAACAATTGCAATTAGGAAAATATAATCTTATTAAAGCTAATCATAAAATAAAAGCACATAGGAATAAATTATATTTGCTTGCTTTAATAATAGTAATAACACTTAAGTTATATACTATCAAAAAATATTGTAATATTACGAATAGTTTGCAAATAATCACTATTTTAGTATTAATATATTTCCTGCTATACTGTATAACCAAAATAAATAGAAATGTGCTTGAAACTTATTGTTGTTCTAACAGTTATATAAGTTATTTATAATAGTTGTTCTAAATCAGTCCTTTTTATTCATTTAATTTGTCTGATTTTAGATATAATTCTGTGATTGTCTCTAAACTTGAATAAAAAAGACCTAAATTAAGAAATTGGATCTTTATTTAACACAAGACTACAGCACTAATTGAACCAAAGATGTAATCATTGAATCATTGAATGCCATCCGTGGGTATAGTTCACACATTATTATCAAACCTACAAACCTGAGAGCCATGATCTTGACCCACAACCACAATATCACTTTTTGCCATCAATTCGCGGCTTTTCGTTCACATAACACAACTAAACATTTTAGGCTAACAATTGCACTCATATTTGCGATTCACCCTTTTTTATGTGTTTATATGTGATTGCAACTAATTTTCGCATTTCTTAACTAATCAATTTCAATCATTAATTTTGTTGTTATTTTATTAAAAGTTTTAAAATAATTTTTGAATTTTCTATCCTTAATACGATTTTTATTAAAAGATTTAATGTTTGACATAAATCGGGTTCATTGCTATTCATGTTATTTGAAATTTTGAATTTATAAACAAATAATTTGCTTTGAAATCTAATGAAATTTAAATTTATATATTACTTTTCCTTTAAAGTTTCATAATTCTTGCTGTTCTTAAATATAAAATAACTACTTTTTTAAATATATGAATATAAGAATAATTTTATTTAAGTTATTATATTGGTAAAAAATTTTCTAAACCTGATTTAAGTGCTTTTTGAAACTTTAATAATATTTTCTAACCATAAAAATAATTCTTTCTTAAAGAAGATACCAAAAGTATAAAAATGATAATTTATAAATATGTGTGGAATGAATAACATGCACAAATTCAAAACATCCTTTTTAGTATAAAGTGCAAATTTTTTCATTATATGATTTAAATAATAGTTTAAATTAAATTGTTTTGCATTACATTATATAAATAATTAATGGAAACATTTAGAGCAAAAATTGTAATTAAGGCTCACCTCTGCCACGATTTCTATTGATTTGCAACTCTTGTGAGTGAACGCCACAAACCAGAGCACAGAAAGTCAGGCTCACCAGCACTCGAACCCAACTCTGGCAAACCATACTTTGCTTACTATTTATATTTTCTATTTTGTATTCTTTCGACAAAATTGTTTGTCTATAGAGAGCAAACATTTTCATCACAATTTCAAAGCATTTAATAAATATTAATAAAATATTTCAATTTTATTATTTAAATTACAACTACTATTCTGATCAAAACCAAACTTGTAACTGGATTAATTTCAAATTAGTTTCACACCACTAATCGATGCGTTCGAAACAGAACCCAAATCTTGTTTGAGACCAACTTGGTAGATTGCATTTGAAAGTATCAAATGTACTTCATTTGGCCCAAAGCTGTGTTGCAAACGATCCAAAACATAGCACTACTCACACAGTTTGGCAAAACTTGTTTTACAACTATTGTGTCTAATATTATGTAAAAAATAATTTTGATTTACCTCTAATATGAGTACTGAATAACCTTTATATAACATATAAGATAGTAAACCAACAACTTCTCCAACTCTATTACAATTGTCTTTTTATGTAACCAAAGAAGTAATTCGAAAAATAAGCCAAAATATAGAACTCCTTCGCAAATGTTGATGAATTGCATAAAACTTGAAATTAAAAGGTGTGTGCATTCAAAACAGAGCACATAATAAAATCAAAATAATTTATAGCATTGGTACGGCTTATCTATCACTTCCCACTTATACAAAAACACTTAATTAATTTTGTACTAAAATTTGTTTAATAAAAACATTCAAATAAAAACATAACTTAAAATATTCAATTTAAGTTACAGTAAAGTAGTGTTTATTCTAATTTGCTTTACTAATCAATTTTGCTTTTAACTTTAATTGTTGTATTATTTTATATAATATCTAGTAATGTAAAAAATTATATAATTAAAATCTATTAGCAATTTCATACTTTTTAATATTTATAAACTAAATGCATTAAATTTTACATTTTTATTGCAATTTTTCTTGCTATTAACTTAATTAAACAAAATTAATTATTTTATTTATCTAGTTTAAAATAATTAAATGCTTACAAGAAGTGGTTTTTAAAATACAAATATATGAATACAGATTTTTATTTTGATATTAACAAAAGTTACTTGCGTAATTTTTCTGATTGTTTACTCATCTGTCTAATTTTAAATTAATTGTTTTATTTTTTATTAACGAATGTTTTTGTAATTTTATTTTTATACAGAATTTATTATTTTGTTTGATTTATCCCAATTTTTGCAACATTTCTGTTTTTATTATGTTTAGTAAATTATTTTTTTACTGTTTATAAAAAATTATTTTTTTTAATAAATCAAATAACATGTGGTATAATTTATATTACCACAAAATTAATAATTTTAAATTAAATAATTACTTTGTTTTGTTTAATTTCTAAATAAAAAACTATACCATATACTAAATAAACTAAAATTTTAAATACAAAAAAAAGTTTTTATAAAATTACAAAGTCATAATTTAAATTATTAAATAATAAATTATTTTTAAATTAGCAATTCTGAAAATGCAATTTATATCAACTTAAAAAGAATAGAAATCAAACATAAATTTGATTTATTTCTATAGTAAAATGTGATGTTTTTAACGATATTTTGAGGAATCCTTTTAGTCTAATCAAAATAACTCATTTAAATGCGTTTTGCAATTATCTTATTCGTGAATCTAATACTTTATTACTTAATGTAATATACGATTTGATGCAAAAACAATACAATACAACACAACACAACAAATAGCAACAGAATAAACAGTTTAATCCAATTCTAGTTCGGGCGGAACTGATGAGAAAGATATTTGAATAAATCAATGCAAACAAATCTAAGTTTGCTTTTGTTGTGTTTATAAAACTAAATTATATAATATAATGCATATGTTTATTTAAACAAATTGTTATAAGTTAAATTGTCACTCTAAAAATAGTTTAGCATATTGTTTGTTAAAAAATTTTGCTTTAATTTTTATCTTTTAAAATCTAGCAGGCCGATTGTGCTTAGATTAACACCAGGGATTGAGAAGGTCGGCCAATCCAGGGGGGGGGGGGGAATCAGGAAAGGAATTTTTTTAAATTTTTTGGCCAAAAACCTAGGGGTATAAAGGGAGGAATTTTTTCAAAAACGCTCAAAAACCCCATATATTTATGATAAAATTTTACCTAATTTAACTTGATTTAAACTAAATTTAGTTAATTTAATTGGATTTAATCCGAATTTATCAACAATTTAGGCAAAATTTCTTAATTTTTGCCAAAAACCCAAAATATTTTCCTGCCGCTTTCAATTCATTTCAGGCCGGCAAAAAGTCAAGGAAGATATCTTTTTGCGGACCAAATGCTAGGGGGGGATAAATCCAGATTTTCAAAATCAGGGGGATTTTTGGCTAATCATCCCTTCACAATGCTTGATTAACATTAGAAATTGAGAAGATCGGCCAATCCAGTCGGGGAATTAGGGAAAGCATTAAAAAAAACGCTTAAAATCAATATATTTAGAAAAAATTTCCTATTTTTAACCCAACAAATTTGCCGACCAAATACGGCAAAGTTCTTTTTGTTTATTAAATGCTAGGGTAGATAAATGCCTATTTTTAAAATCAGGGAAATTTTTTCATGCTCCCCATTTTCAATACCTAATTAACACTTTACCAAGCTAAATTATTTTGTTTAGCTTTGATTATTGTCTTTATTTTTAAAAGCAGACCGAAACAGGTGTTCTTAAATTAGAAATTTTGCTGTTGATATTTTAGCAAAAATATTATTTATTCAAATAATATATTTTTACCTTTTGTCAAAAATAACATTATATTAAGTGATTGTTGGTTTTTTACACAGTATTTAACAAAATTACTTTTTTGAGAATTTACTTTACTGAAATTTATACTCTAGTTTGTTTTTCAATTAAGTTCAAACAGAACAAGATAACTTTGCTTAGACTTGCTTTAATTAAAAATATAAATGGAAACTTTTAAAAGTATTCTTTTGGAATTAATTTTAAACTTGCATTTTTACCATTAGATAAAATTTCAATAAAAAGTTCTTTAACCATTACTCCATAATCAGTTCTTATTAATGAACAACTTATTTATTTGTTTGTTTAGATTAGAAAAATTTTAGCTATAAATAGAGCACAAAAATGTGGCCCAAGAGTAAAAATTTTGATAAATTGAATCAACGATTCAAATCAAAAATATAATATAATTGACCCGAATTTTGTGATAATAATATTTGTTAATAAATATTTAATGTTTGAAACAACAAATTAATACAGATTTTATTTCAATGTTATTTAAGCAATTTTTCAATCCTTTTTTAAAGTAAAATTGTGTTCATTGAGTCTAAAAACAATTTAATTAATCAAAGAATTTACAATAATAAACAAAAATACAAAAAATATAAACTTTATTGATTACAATATTTTTAAAATTAAATCACATAAAAATAATTTCACAATTCATTAACCAATTCTCTGGTCTTTAAATTAATGAATGGAGTAATACAGGAGTGAAATGAATAAAAACATTTGCGCTTAAAAAAGGGGTCAATTAGAAAGATGAACTAAATCATAAAGTTTCATAATAAAGACTTGTGAGTTATTTAAATATTGAGTCATTTTATCTGAAACACAAATCTTTTCAGTTTTAATTAGAAAAAAGTGTTAAAAGAAGTTTTTAATATTCAAATGTATATTCAGACAAAGTTTTAGCCCACTATTCAAGCCTTCTATGATATGTCGATATTGTTAGAACTAAGAGCTGAGGACAACCTAAAACATAAAGCCATACAAAGCCATCAATTAGAGAGGCGTTTATTAATAAATAAGTAAAATAATGCTTAAATGTGTGCTTTAAATAAAATAAATGAATGTGCCATTGCTTTTGTCATATTAGAATATGTTCGCCATGGTAACATTGCTAACCAGGTGAAAGTGCACCTGCATTTAGCACTCGATTCATTGCTCATTTTGTTCGTCTCTGTCAAACCCATATAACTCCGGAAATCCTTTGCTTTTTAGATAACATTTGTGCAAAAGTTCGATTGAGTGCAAGTTTAGTGGTTTATGGTTTAAATGTCAATGTCGTCAAACTTTTACTCTAATCAAAGTTCGCTCAAGTTATGTCTAACCAAACATTTGGAGAAGATCTTCTCGTTCTCATTCTTGTCTCAAATTCTTCGGATTAACGACTATATAAATAATATTGAATTTTATCTTTATATGTAAACACAAGAGTATGTGATATCATATTTTTGTTAATTTAGTATTGTTTTACTCAATATAATAAATTTATTTAATTATTTTGAAATTATAGTCAAGAAAAATAAATAAAATTTTATGTAATGCTTATATAGAATATATAGAGAAATGTTTTAATGTTTATAAAGTTATCGTTTGTGTTGAAAGAAGATGTTTTCACAAAGAATTCAAAACTTTTCGATTTATTTGATGTTTATTGTGTCAATTAACCTAGTTCACCACAACTCAGGTAATGCGAATTTAATCGTTTTATTTTTTTATATAAAGAACTTTTTTCGACTACACAGTGTAGTCTACACTCTAATTAATTTTTGAGAAATAAAATCCTATATTTTTATTCTTTACTAAAATGTTTTTACTTTACAGTTACCAAATGTCAGTCGAGTCTTAAACAGAGTCAAGCTTTGGGTAAATATTATATTAATTATAAATTGTTTTATCCGAAAGTTTTGTTTACATTATTCTTCTAACAAATTAGTTTAATATTGTAATTAAAGAAGATTTGTAACTAATTTATGAAAACTTTACTCATTTGTAAAGGGATTACTAAAAACCTAAAGAAAGACAAACAAAAAGATATAACAAATGCATTAAAAGCTGCGAAAGATATAGAAAGTGAGACACAAATGGCAATCGAAGATATAGTTAACGGATCTTTTGAATTGACAACTCTTGCAGTTGAATACAAAGAGTTATTAAATGAGACAAACAATGAAACTTTGAATACAATCGATAGTAATTCGACATCAAATCCAAACTCATTAAAGATTAACGAGACATATGAAACGACGCCTTTGTTTAGCTCTAATGTCACCAAAAATGACTCATTTGTGCCAAATATTGACGAAACACCCGATTATTCCAATGGCACTGAAAATGAATTATTAGTGAACTTAACGACTAAATTAAGCGTAAATTACTCGACGCCGACACCCATTCCTTCCATTCCTACTATTCTCCCCGACATCGACAATACGACAGATGCAACGGAAGCGCCGAATGCAGTCCTACCCACACAAGTGACCGAAGCTCTCAATGAATCGCCTTTTCTTAGTTCGACTTTCACTGCAATCGAATCCCTGACCCAAAGCAGCACTGAATTAGACTTTGATATGAGTTCTAACGAAGATATGTCTGAATGTCTGTTCGAGAATACGATTGTTTGCAAACACTTTGAGTTAATATGTTTTGGTTCGGGTGAAGTCGACTGTGGCTCCAGACACAGGAGGGCCGCCGATAATCACACTTTTATAGACAATTCCAAACCAAAAGTGTTTAAATCATATCTCGAAAAGCAATCTCAAAGTGAAAACATAGAAAACATTAAATGTGTTGTAAAGGGGTTCGAAAATATGTACTTTTCGTGCAATCAATTGCCAACTACTGCCGAATGCAAAGGAAAGTCCGTTTGCAAACCGGCGGACAAGTCGGCAGATTTGGATGAGTCGCTGCCCTTTTGGAAAGTAGGCCTAATCGCTGCCCTGACTGCCATCGGAGCCATTTGTTTCATAATAGTTGCTATCATTGCATATGTTTCGTAAGCATTTCATTGATTTTATTTAATAAAAGTTATAGAATTTTATTTAAATTTGATATAAACTTTGAATTACAGTTATAACAAACTCAAAGTTCGACCGGAATTATCCGCCAATGGTTGTCACAATAGTCCTCAAAACGTAACCCGAGTTTAACATCAATTATAATGTCTTTTCGATAACAATTGAGTCGAAAGTGTGAACGAACTGAATAGACAGTCATCGATGACTACCGACTCTGCAGTAATACCTGTGCGGTCAGGGAATCAAGGGATCGCTTTGAATATATGATCGACTGAATAGTTATATATTTCACAATTTTTTTGTTTTAATAAATTTAATTCTCTTCTAATTTCTTCGTTTTCGCTAATATTTTCCGAATTTATGTCTGAATTCTGTAATTAATTGTAAATAAATTAAAATTTTCTGATTCGAAAAAAAAGATTAATTTGTAATAAAATAAAATAAAATAATTAAATCAATGTTACAATTCCAGCGCTCAGGTCATAAATGTCTATGTCTTCCATAAACGAAAGTCTATTTATATCGCAATTTTCATTTATAACATCAATTGAGTACTCGTTTTCCGGTTCATTATTCCATAAATTGTTAATTAATGTCCTTTTAAACGCTTTTATCACTAAATTTGGTGACTTCTGATTCAGAAATAACCCGGAAGGGAATGGCATCACCAAAAGGTTAGATATAGGCCCTAATGAAAGTGTTTGTCAAACTTTTAGAAAATATTTATATTCGATAATATAGAATATCGACAGAAATACCTTTATTTGTAATTGTTTTCATGCATTGTTTGCTCAAAATGTGCCAAATTTTTATAGTATTGTCATTTGATCCGGAGATTAAAGCTAATCCATCCATTGAAACCTGAAGACAAGTGACTGCAGATCTGATTTCAAAGTTATTTAGTATTAGATTTGAAAAACTGTTTCGCGTTATTCAAGACTAACTCGTGTCCAACAAATTGGGGTTTAATTTGTTTTTGTGTAGAACTGAGAGGCCTTTCACTAAGTTTTGTTTCATAAATGTTTGCGTCGAGTCCTCCGACAAACAAACAATTTTGATCCGAATCCATGACTACAGCCCAGAGAGGAGTTTCGAACACAATTGTAATTATCAGAACTCCTGAAAGCACTTCATAAATCTGAAGCAAAAATCGATTTGTTTTATATTCAAATAAATAATCACAAAATTAAGAGAATTATTCATAAGAGGTATACATACTCGACATGTTTGGTCAGTAGAGCACGTCATACAAAGCGCTCGAATTCCTCCCAAACCTATGTGAAGGTCTGTTATGGCATTCGAGTGATCCGACCACTTATGGATCGGCTCTTTTGAATTCGAATTCATGTCTATTGTATCGAAATCATTCAAAACAATGCACTTCTGGAGCGACCAAACCATTGCCAGTCCGTCATCGCCGGCGGTCACGAAATATGACGAATCGCTTGTAATCCCAATACAAGTGATCTTTTGGTAATGTTTTTCCAATATCGACAACAAATTTCCGGTCGATGTCTGCAATACATACAGTCATACAAGACATCGATATAAAAGCAATGCAAGTACTGGAAGTACTGGAAGTACTACAAGTACTGCAAGTGATTGAATACCTGCCAAATGTAAAGACTAGCGCCGATGGCAACCAAACAGTATTTTCCGTCATTTGTAACCTTAAGAGCAGTCACTTTATTCGGACAAATAATCTTCAGATGCATTTGATCCTTGCGTTCAAAGGACCAGACATTGATAATCGGCGACTCTTTGACAGCACTTATAATCAATTGGTCTTTAATTAGATCCAAACAATGCCTTTCGACGACACCCGCACTCTTGTATGTGATTAAAGTGTTGGAAGTAATCAAATCCCAAACACTTACGCTATTTATTTCTCCATTCAATTCACTACTGATTACGACCTAATCATTCCATTAATTACTAATTAAATCAAAATTAATCCAAAATTCAATTCAAACCACATTTACCTGAGTTTTGGCCGACATTTCCGCTTTTAATTCATTAATTAATATAAGGACATTCAATATAAGAACATTGAAACAATAACATCAATAAATAATGTCAATAATTTGAAAATTATATGATAGGAGCTCAAGTCTTTAGCGTTAGCCGGACATTAAATTAACTAAATTAATAATACAATTTATGCAAATATTTTTTACTTATAATTAATAATTCAATAATTAATTTAAGGACATTCAATATTAGGACATTAAAATATACAATTAAGCACATTAAACAAAAGCAACTAAATAAATTGAAATACAAATAAAAAATAAATAAAATTATTATAATAAAAAATTACTTACATTAAATTAAAAGTTATAAGTAAAAAATATTTGCATAAATTGTATTATTAATTTAGTTAATTTAATGTCCGGCTAACGCTAAAGACTTGAGCTCCTATCATATAATTTTCAAATTATTGACATTATTTATTGATGTTATTGTTTCAATGTTCTTATATTGAATGTCCTTAAATTAATTAATGAATTTAAATTAAGTTTTAGTTATTTACTAACATTTTGATCAATAGATGGCAATAATAGATATGTTTTCAATAGATTCTGTAATACTAGAGTATTACAGTATTACAGAATTTATCGATTGATTTAAGAATTTATAGTTTTGTTTCAAAAACACTTTTCACCGAATTTATGCAAATATTTATTCAATATTTGGTTAACTAATAAATTGTTAATAATTGATAGATTAATGGCTTATAATAAAGTTTCAAGCCTTTTCGTTTCAATTATTTATTATTTTAACAAGCTGTATTCAATCCACATTCAGTTTATTTGACATGATAACTTTAATTACTACTATTAACTACTAATTACTAATAACTTATTACTAATTAGTATATTGAAACATTTAACTTTGAATATCCAATAAATTAACTTTTCTATTTGTAGCTTCTTTTTTCTAATTTAGCTTTTACATTCTATATAATTTATCTAGTACATTTATATACAGTATTTTTGTTTGTTTTATTTATTTTTAAGCAATATAAACAATTTTATTATAGCAAAAGCAAGTCATGAAGAGCTAATAGGTTAAGCGTAATCTCTGTTAATTTTTAAATTTAACATTCAAATAATTATTTCATATTTTTATTTATTAGTTAAAAACAAATATTATATAATGTTCAACTATTGCTACTATTACTGTCATATTTTGATATATAAAACATTAGTTTTTTTCTTACTTTTTGAATTTAGGCTTATTCTAGAATTTAAGAATTATTTGATTTTCAATAATCCAACACTAATTGTCAATTATAAAAAAATACTAATATTAAAACTTAACTAGTTTATATAAGAGTTAAAAAACGGACAATTTTAAAAACAGAGTTTTTACTATTTTCTAAACTTTCAAAGTCTAGACTTTTTATTTTATTACATAATCATTGAAAATATACAAAAAGTGCGTAAATATATATATAATAATTTAGATTTAAGTCGTCACACAAAGTGCTAAATTCAATATTAATAAATGCAATAAATTTTATTTAAATTCTGGAAACAACTGATTTAATCTAAACACAAATACATTAATAATTCGAAATTGAACCGAAGACTGCGCTCCGTTGCCTTCAAACGGGAAGCCTATAGTTGGCCGGTTCGCGACCGACTTTCCCCATAACCAGTATAAGTCCGCTTACATTGTCGACAATGAAATAGACAAATGGTTTGTCGAACTCGACATGAGTTACATCTAAAATGTGTTTCTCTGTATTCAAGTTTGTATTTTTGTTGTTATTGTTATTATAATTATTATTATTATTATGAACGCTATTATTGGGCATCACTTCCTTTATATCGATATACGTCTTATGAATAATGTCTGAGACGTGAAGCCACTTATAGTCACTAATCTGGTAGAGGTTGGCATAACCTGGTTTGAACAGATCCGAGAGACCCATATTGACGAAAGCTCGCGATAAATTGCGATTACTTTTCTCCAAGCTCAGTTTAGGCATCTTTTCGAATAAGAATAAATATATTTTCACTTAAATGAACTACTTAATTTTTAAAGTAATAAATAAAATTTTTTGTTAATCCAAGCGTTTCTAATCACAAGATCTTCTTTACTGATTACATGTTACCCTATCTATCAAAATATGAAATCAATTTAGAAACTATTCTTTAAGCTTTTTATTGTCTGTAAGTATTTACTATTTTTAGGGCTAAATCAATAATTTTTTTGAGAAAGCATTGCGTCTGACAATCCTCTTAAGAATTTTGATCAAACATTAATGCAATGAAAAATTATTGGATTCACATAAAGGAAGGGAAACCTAAAAAGAGATTATATCACAAATCAAAGTAAAGAGAGTCTTCAAACTGAAATGTTTAGTAAATATATTGGAATTTTGTTCAGATATCGACAGATGTATTGCATATACAAAGTATTGTAATATATTGTTCAAAGAATATTAAATTAGAATAAATGAAAAAAGATTTGTGAGGTTTGGTGTAGAGAAGACTTACTTTTAATGAAACTCTCTTCACATCTAAACCACTGATAACATCGCTAAGCATTTGGGCACTCATTCGGGTTAGCATTAAATCCAAACCATTGGAGTCGTGCGGCATAATTGCCACTAAAGATATGATTCCGCCTTTAAATGGCAACTCAACTGCTGTACAATTCAAGTATGAATTGATTCCATGTCTTATTCGAGAACGTCTTGACTCAAGAATAGTCTGTTCGTCTCCAAAAGCGTCGAATCCATGCATTGTATTCATTAGATTAGTATTGACTTTATTATGATTATTGTGAAGATAATTGTTGGTTCGCTTAGTTGGTGTCATACTTATGTCTAGAGTTCCCTCAAAGTAAAGGGCACTCAAGAGCAGCAAATGAGTTGCAGCGGATTGGCGTTCGGGTAATATGTCTTTGACTTTGTTTCCCGTTTGCATTTCGACGATTGCATTGATGTGATGTCGCGTCTCTTCCCCGTTATGTACAAAATCCAATGGATGGACAGCTGTCTTGTAGAACCTCTGCAGAAGAATATGGTAGTGATAATTGATGCCAAAGTCTCGCTGACAGTATATGTTGTTCAGAAATATGATTTCGTTGTCATTCGTCTCATTCGACAGATAGTTGGACGACGAGAAGAGCCCAGTTTGGCGATGGCGGGCCCCGTGTGGCATGTTGACCCCCAGGTGGTTCATCATGTCATAATAAGCCAAATTAATCTCTTGTCGTTGCATTCCCCACAAGTAGAGCGCGTGACGAAGAGCTGATTCCATACCTCCCTGAGAGCCCATCAGAAGCATAGCGAGTGAAGAGCTGATACAGAAGGGGCAGAACGCCATTGTTGAGTCTGACTTATCCATTGCCCTCATGAGGTCGAGACCAAACTGGTTGGTAGAAGCGGCCAGTTTTCGCATTCCGAACGATATGACCTGAGGGCTACAGGTGCCGCACAGGACGGCTGTGGCGCAGACCAGCAGAACCCAACGGGAAAGGGTTAACTTCATCGCTAACTCTCTATAATTCAAACTATACTTTAATTCTCATTACTGTCGGCTATGTTTGCGATTACTGTTTAAAAACTCAAATCATTTACATTTAAATTGAAAGACCAGTTATAGTATGAAAAATATAGGATCAGTGAACTTAATAAAGTGGATCTCATTTAATCAAATTTTTTACAAAAAATCGCTTTTGTTTTTCCTAAACAATAACTTTTCCGTCAAAATAGTTCCTTAATTATTAAATTCTATTATTTGGCCAAAATTTTTGGGAGAACTCTAAAACAAATGAATACTTTAGCATAAATTTATATCTTTATGTTTATAATATTTTTCATAAAGTTAATTTAAACTTGATTATTTGATAGACAAAAATAAAAAAATAGTTAATGCAATTAATAATTTGGAAGTTCAGTATTAATTATTATAAATACCAGTTAAATGTAAAAACTAACTTAGTTAACTAATAAATAGTTTAGGTCAATGACATAAAGTTACTGAAATTTTTTAAAATATTCATTTGTATTATTAAAAAACAATAAAAAAATTTTAATTAAAAAAATATTGAATTAATAAGAAAGCTATAAAATTATTATTAAATAATAAAAGAATTGATCGATACTTACATTTGCATATATTGTAATATTGGAAATGAGTGTTTGATTGTCACCTAAACTTGAGAGTCACCAAAATATTAGAGTTTATTCTTTACAAAGTTTTGGCAACTATTGAAAAACAGATACTTCTTTCAAGTGTATCACTGATTGTATTTAGTCCTCAAAAGGATATAGTCTTCTGATTGCTTGGACGCACTCCACAGAACTCTATTATCGTACGACCTCTGAAGAACAGTTGGATACCAGACTTGGATTGTTTTGCTGTTCCACCCATGTTCTTGTCCTATGTTTCCGTATTTTTTAAAATAAGTTTTGACATTTGATGTTCTTTTGCTAAAATATGTTTCGAATTTCAAATTATTTTATGATTTTTCTAAACTATTTCTAAAGATTATAACTGAACTTAATTGGCTTTAATTATACTGTACTTATGTCTTTAATTAATAATTAATAAAAAAATTAACTTGTCTCTAAATAACAGTGTTAGTCAAGGGGTAATGGGTAGTCTAAATAGCAAGAATTGAGAAGGTTGAACAATTCAGGAGATTAGAAAAGGGTTTTCAGAAAAACCTTGAAGGAGGTCAGGGAAAGGATTTTAAAAATAAGTTTAATATATATATAATTATGTTTAACTTGATTTAGATCGAATTTAATATATATTTAATTAATTTAACTAAATTTAAATCGAATTCATTACAAAATTAGGAAAATGTCCTAATTTTAACAAAAAATTAAAAATTTGCGAACCGCCTTAGACAAACTCAGAAAAATAAATTTCATCACATTAGTTTCAGCTAATTTATTTATTATTTTATTAATTTTCAAAATATTGTTGCAGTATGAGGAATTTTTACTTTTTGAATTTTTATAAATATTCGAATATTTATATAACATTTAGAAATAATAAAAAGAAAAAACAAACTTTCTATTAGTTAATGAATTAGTCGATCTTTAAGTGAATAAAGAAGTTAAACGAGTTTTTCAAAACCCGTGAAGAAAACTATTGATTTAATGAAAATTATGGATTGAGGTTAAGCACAGTTTGGGTGTACGTACTGTACTATATCTCCTTTTTTGTGTTTAACTTACAGTAGTTGAGCACATGTTAACCAAATTGATTCATATTTTTCTTATTTTACCAAATGTTCATGTTTAATAATTATGAATAATGAAATTAAAAAAGTATATTTTATACATTATTTTCATTCTTATTATTCTACTATTAACTAAAGTTTTAAATATATTAATTGAAGAACTATTCGTAGGAAAAGTGCCGAATAGTGTTAAAAATTTGATTCCATCTGTCACTGGCATCTCTGAAAGCCTGAGTCCAAGGATCAGGTTCTGTGAAGACATTGTAAGACCGGAAAAAGTAGTGATTGACAACATTTATTGGCAACAAGTGGTTCAAAATGATATCTATCTCTATTCGGCTTTTTATGACAACAGATATAAACAAAAAGGAGTTTCGTATGACTTTGTTCGGGTTTTAGCAGTTATTAAAAACACTTTATTTGCTCAAAAACTTTACTGTTATTTGTGGTGTAATTATTCAAAGAGTTCATTAGTTGTCTCAGTTGTAAGCATAGAATTATGGGTCGACTTCTGGCCAAAAGACTTGTCGCTAACGCTTTACAAATCGTATCTGTTTTCGTGTCCTGTGCCGCACAGGTATAGGAATAGTGTAACTGCAGTCTCCATATCGAGTCACGAATGCATTAAACCGATTAATTACATCAAAATTCAAGAAAACAATAGTAAAGACGATAAGAGAAAAGACTTTGCCGTTTGTGTTAAAGGAATGGATTTTCGTAAAGACATTTCGATTCGTTTGATTGAATGGATAGAACTTCAACTGCTATTAGGCGTCGATTTGATTGTGTTTTATATTTATTATATAAATAAAAAGACTGAAAAAGTTTTAAATTATTACAAAAAATTGGGTAAAATAGAGACAAAGTTTGTGTCCCTTCCGGGGAATGAGCCGAATGAGCCTACAATTAGATCTCAATACTTAGCCGATAATGTTTGGCAGAAGAGAAGACTTGAATTGATTCCATACAACGATTGTCTTTACAGTCACTTATATTCGCATAGATTTATAGTGTTATTGGATTTAGACGAAGCGATTGTTCCGCGATTGCACTCCGATTGGAAGCAAATGATTGATTACATAACAAACTTAGAGCCAAACGCCTTAAGACAATACTCTTCACTGGCGGCGCAAAACACTTACTTTTTTGCTTCTGTTCCCAAACCAAAGCCCATAGGAATCCCAAACGGTTTGGTTATGTTGAAACAGATCTACAGATCTTCTAATTTTTCTCGACCGGGATTTGCGGTCAAAAGCTTTATATCGACCGACAAATCGCTGGCGGTTTTTAATCATTACTCTCTCTTTCCTCTCTTCCCAAATATGAGCAGATATTCGCTGATCAGCAAAACATTGGCTCAACTCAATCACTACCGACACGACTGTCCGAACACTATGTTTCTCGAATGCAAACTCGATTTTATGAAGTTTTTCACTAAAGACACCATTATTTGGAAATATAAAAATCAATTAATCAGAAGAATAGAGAATGTTAGTCAAACTATTCGGATTGAAAACAATTTTAATCCTTAAATATAATATTGACGCTTTTTCTTAACAAATAATAATTTTTGTTAAATTGTTTTATATTTATTTTGAAATTAGCAGAAAATAAATTACAAACTCTTCTAAGTCTTCGTAATATTTAATATAGAAATATAATTCAGTTCAAAATAAGTTGGCAACTGCCTTAAATGGTAACTTGTCTGTTTTGATAAATTAACTGTCATTTTAAGATATGCATTAGCCTTGGTTGCTTTGATGAACAAAATTAATTGTGTTTTAAATTTTATTATTAATAAAAATGATTTATTATGAAGAATTATATTAATATCGAAAGAATTTAATTTTTTTAAAAGTGCAAACTTCTGTACAAATCACTCATTTATGTTAATCTTGAACGACATTCCAATAATTGTCGACTTGTCTTGAGTTCAAAACAAGTTAAAAAATTTAGTTTGAGATAAAATAAGCTCATTTTAAACACAAGATAGTTAGTTTAACAAGAGAAAGAGAAACTTATTACTATTTATTATTATTTATATTGTTTAAAAAGTGACATTAGACTTATAATAAATTAAATTATATATTTTTTAACTATTAAAAATCTAAATTTTGAGTTAATTGAATAATTTATAGCAAAAGTAATAAAAGGTAAAAGGTGAAATGGCAAAACGCAATCGAATACTATTTGTCGGTCTCTCATGTCTTGATATGGTTTACGTTTGCACTCATTTTCCAGAAGAAGATTCCGATCAAAGGTTGCATTCATTTGATTTGATTTCAAACTATTTTTAGAATTATATTTAGAATCACAAAACGCTTTAATATTTTCAAAACATTAAAGAATTGTTGATTGAAATCAGTTTTACTAAAAAATTTGAATTTATATTAAATTTCGATTCAAAAGAGCGACTTATAATGCCTGGAGAAGAGGAGGCAATGCGTCTAACAATTGCACAGTTCTTAAGCAACTCTTTAAATGGAACCGTTCTTTCGATTTCGAAGTCGAATATTTTGGTACTATTGCCGACGACTTCGCCGCTAAGTTTGTCTTTTTTAAAATTACAATAACTCTTATATTAGTCAAATATTTTTTGTGCTAATTTTAGCAATACCCTGGTATTATGAGATAAAAAAATCATAAATTGAGCTTAATCTTAGTTTTATAAATATTTTTTAAAATTTAATCTTGTTTATACTAACGCAGTA
>JAQFXP010001396.1:0-19523 GCA_034693685.1 Belba bartosi
AAAAGTTTAAAATTTAGATTTAAATATAAAATGTGCAAGCTAACCTATTTATTGTTCTGTTAAATAGCAAAAATTTTTTGCCGACTTCGATTGGATTTGTCTGTACGTCAATGCGTACAATCTCTCGATAATCAGAGTATTTCTAAAATTTATTACTGAACATAATCTATATACAAAAATATTATACAGTACAATTTTAATATAATTAATATCAAATGATTTTGCCATAATTAAAAAATATTTTCTATAATAAATTAATATTTTGTTTTTTAATTTAATAAATATTTAACAATTTAAGTATTGGTGAGTCTAGACCTGAGCTTACCAAATATAAAAGAAAAAATGAGTTTATAATAAATATTTAGCTTGTATATTTATAGATTTTAAACTTTAATTAAAAACTGACATTTAGTATAATTCAAAACTAAATTATTAAACTGAATTTACTATATGTTATATATTATAATATAATTTCAATAAATTATTGCCTATTTAAACTAATTGAACTTAAAGTCTAATGAATTTTTATTAATAAAATTAATATCAATTTTATTTTAAATTAAACAAACTTACATCAATATTTTATATTTTCAATTAAGTTTATTTGCTCAGGTTTAATAAGTTTTATTAATTAAAAATAAAGTTCTTAATCTTTAATATTATTAAAAAATTTAAACTTATTAATAAAATATAATAATAGAAAATATTTAATATATTTAGAGCTCTTAGTCCCATTCTGGTGTTTATTGATCTAGACTTTATTTAGATATTTCTTAGACCTATGGTATAAATATTTGTACGTTAATACTTTTTTGCATGATTATTTTAACACTATTAAACATACCAGTCATATAAGATATTACGATTATAAGTGTGGAGAAAATGCCTGTATATTATAACGATAGACGTTTATTTATTCAGAGTTTAAAATATTTGCTATATTAACTGTTTAGTTAAATTGTATAAAAGGCATATCTGCAATGTTTTATTTTGTCAGTATTATTATATTACAGATACTCTGTTTTTGCAATTTAACAAATAGTTAATAAACTAATAGTCGCTTTTAAAAGTATTAATTTAAATATATAAGTGACTATGGATAATAGCATGTACTACCTTATGAACATATCGAACTCACATATCAAAGTGATATTAGCCTATTATTGGATTTGTTTTAACTTTTTTAAACATTACTATTGGTTAGCACTAACTTAAGTTATATACGGTAAATAGCAATAATTACATATGGGTTAATAATGTTTGACTATTTGAAATAAATGATATACGAATTGATTATTTATCTGACATCTCCAGCATAAATATAAAAACAAAAACTACGCCAGCTTAATTTTAATTTTTTATTGTAAATATCTAACTAAGATGTAGACTGGAGGTGCTCAAAAAGTGAATCGCGATTTACTGGAAGTACGTCAATGCATTACGTCTTTAAATAAACTTGATTGTTTTTCAAATAGAATATTACAACGAATAGAAAATAGGTAGATAATAAATGATAAACAAAAGATTAATATCTATAAATGCAAACAATAATATAATGTTACTCTAAATGACTATTTCATTAAATTTAATTTTGACCAAATATTTATTTTGTAATTATGTATTTGACTTTAAATCGAAACAAATTATCGGTTAGTTTTTAATAATTGCGATCTAAATAAATTAAAATTTTTAAAAAGCTGTAAATTAGTTATAAATTAATTAAATGCTTAAAATCAAAATACAATCAAATAAATAAAAATCTATAATTAAATCGATTGGAATTTATTTGAAAATCAATTCAAATAACGATTGAATTAAAATCAAAACAAATGCAATAAATTCAATTTAAATTTAATTGTTTTCCAAATAATTATAAATTAATATTTTTTTGCCACTAATTTAAACTCAAATAAAATTATTGCAATTTATTTGAAATTACTTATGGTTGTTAAAAACATTTGTTTTGATTTCAAGATTTAGGTTAAAAAATGTTATAAGTTTGGCCTATTTAGGCCTATTCAGATAACATGTTTTTTATGTTTGATAAACAGTAAAAAAGCTAACTAACAATTTTGAATTTTTAATAATTGCCTGACACTGCTGTGCTCAAACTACATCTGACCAAATCTTATAAATAAATTTAATCAAATATTTTAAACCCTAGTATGTAAAAATTTAAATGACAATATCGAATATGATAATGTCGAAAATATCAATGTTGAATATAATAATGTCAAATATGACAAAGTCGAATATGATAATGTCAAATATGACAAAGTCAAATATGATAATGTCAAATATGAAAAATATGAAAATAATAACAATTAATTATTTACATTATATATTCGACATTGTCATGTTCAACATTATTATATTTGACAATGTTATGTTTAACATTATTATATTTGACATCATCATATTTAACTTTAACATATTCGTCTTTATCCTATTTGAAATTGTCATATTTGAATTTTTTTATATTTGAAATAAACAAATTTATATTTTACTTTCTCAGTAATTTTTGTTTCTGTGTGTCAAAAATTTTGAAAAAAATCTATAAATCGTCTATTTTTTCAAAGTAAAACCTATGATAAAAATTGAACCTGAAGTCGGATATTAAAATTTTTTCGACATTTAAATCCTTTTATATTCCTAACAAATTACCAAATAAAATAATTGCTTTATTTTATTTAGTTTTTTTTAAAAAAAACTAGTGCATTTTAAATGTACATGTTATTTCTTAATCACGTGACCGTTTTTAAATTTTTTATTTAGTATAAAAAACTGTGAATGTAACATTACTTTATAGTAGAGATTAAGAAGAGGGGGATCAGGCAAAAATTTCCACTAATTTTGAAAATTTGGATTTACCCCCCCCCCCTAGCATTTGGTCCGAGAAAAGGTCCCCCCTTTGAGGTTTTGCCAGCCGCCGAAGATGGCTGTCAAATTTTTTGGGTTTTTTGCTCAAAATTAGGAAATTTTCCTAAATTTAGTTTAAATCCAGTTTAAATCCAGTTAAATTACATAAAATTTTATTATAAATATATAGGTTTTTTGAGCGTTTTTGGAAAAATACCCCACCTGATCTCCCCCCTAGGTTTTTGGTTAAAATTTTGGGAAAAATCCCTTCCGTGATTTCTTCCCCCCTGGATCAACCAACATTCTCAATCTCTGCTTTATACTTTTAACAGAATTAAATTATCTTTATTCATTAAAAAGTTATTCAAAAATTACGGCGGTTAAGATTAATAAAAGGCCTTTTTATAAATTTTTAAAAAGATAAAATATTTATAACAATAATTATTTAATATTAAAACTTAAAGTTAATACTGTATAAACTTGAAAGTTGTATTTTTATTTATTAATATATTACTAAATTTAATTAAAATTTAAAAGTCTATTAATTAAAATTATTTCAAATTAGCAAAAAGACAAAATACTACTTATAGACCTAAAAATGTAAAGTTAAAAATTTAAGAAATTTATACGATGGCATTAAATATAATATAAAAATTTAACATGCATATTTTTACAAAATATTAATACTTACATTTTGTTGTTTATAAATTTTAAACTGATTAGTTGCAACATATAAAAATGACATAAAAATTAAAATTAATTTAAGATGCATGTTTAAATTAATATTATTTCTAAATAAAATTTTAACAACTTTTATATATTAAATATTTATTAAAACTTAACAGTAAGCTTAAAAATTTTTTTAATTAAAAAAATAATTAAATCTAATTAAATTAATAAAAATATTATTCATAAAGTGCCAATATAGTTTAATTTGCAGCAAATAAAATTGATTAAAATTAAATATTTATATATTTAACAAAAAATATTATTTATTGTTTTCTTAATTAAATAAATAATAAATAATAAATAAGATAAATAAATTTATTAATATTCCCAAAGAATAAAACAACAAGTTATTTGTTTAATTTAATTTTTGTAAATAATATTATTGATTCTTATAATTGAAATATATATTTTCTAGAATTATTGTTATATATATTTATTTATTTATAGTTATTACAAGTTTTATAATACATTCAACTTTGGAATTAGAATAGATTAGTTTGTTTAATTTAAATTATGTTTTGATTTTCAATTCAAATGGAATTAAAAACAAGATAAATTCTAACTGAGTTTTCACTTGCTGTTTCACAATTGTTTTATTATAATTTGTCTCAATGTTGTTTGTCAAATAATTATCATTTTAAACCATAATTTATATTAAATGTTAATTAATGCAATATAAATTAAATTTAAAAATAAATTATTAATAATTCATTTAATCAGCAATTATGATAACATTCACTGTTTTGCATAATCGTTCAATTTTATTGTTTTTATTTAATATTTTATTAATTTTTTAATTTGTTTTGATGTAAGATGTAAAATTAGATTTTTTAATTTAAACTATATAATTTTCAATAAAATATTTTACTAAAAAACAATAAAATTTTAAAATTATGCAAATCAAAATTTATCACAATGTTTTTTAATTTTTTTTTGTATAACAGCTACTTATAAAACATTTAAATTAATATTAACCTGCTTACAACAAATTAATATATATATATTTTTAAATTTTAAATTGATTTAACACAAATTTGTTATATACCTTAAATCATGTTTTTATCAATTTATGTTTGCTATAAACGGATATTTATTACAAATGCTTTTGTAACAAGTTTCTAATATATAAACAGGAAATAAGTATATTGCATCTTAATAAATTTATTTTTTATAACTTAGTGAAACTTGTTTGTTTGTGCGTTAAAATAAATAAAATATAAAGATAAAAATGCAGTAAATGCATATTTTTGTAATAAATAAAAAAAGTACTTAAGATAACAAAGCTCAATTTATATAACAGCACTGTCTGGATCTAAATATATTATATAAATTTACAAGCAATTTTAATTATTATTTAAATGCGCAATACAGTATAAATACTTAACAAACGAGATAACAAACGTATTTTATTAAATATTTAAATTAATTTAATTGTACTAAAATAAATTGTAAGCTTTCTGAATAATAAAAAAATGATAAAATGTTTGCATAATAGAATAAATTTAATATTATACCCAGAGAGTTACATTTAATCAATAATAAAAAAATTGATCATTTATCCTTTATCCTTTATTGATTTATTGAATAACTATTATTTTTATGTTTTATCAAATATAAATGTAAAATTTAGTCAATTTTGATTATAAAATTTTAATTATTAATAATTTAATAAAATAAGTTTGTGAAATTATTCAGTTTTATTCAAATATATTGCTTTATTTTCCACCTTTCTACATTTATTTGTAACTATTTATTTGCATGATACAACTGTCATACTTTACTAGATAACTTATACTAGCAATATTATTTGATTATCAGGCTTATTAGGCTAGCTTTAGCCACATATTCGGTATAATATTAAAATCAAATAAATTATATAATTATTACTTATAATTGCAAATTAATTATAAAAATTAAAGTTAATTGCTTATTTTTAATTATAAAATATTATTTATTAATTTAAACAGATTAATTGAGTTGTAACTTAAAAACACAATAATTTAATAAATATTTTTTTTAAATCAAATAAATAATTTTTTTGTTTAACAAGATAATTTACATATTTAAAAATAAATAAAAAAAATATTTTATTAAAGAAAATATTTTAAAATTCATATTGGAGACCATTGCATACAGTAGTGCAGCCTTTCTTGAATGCGTCGAAAGCACCGGTCGGTGACAACAGAACATTCAGATTCAGTTTATCCGATATTAGCAAAACAGCGCTTTTAGACGTAAGGTATGAATACCCCAATACTGACGACTGTTTTTTCAAATACGATTCACTCAAACAAATTACATTTTGATAAACATATTTGCCCTGTAATGGGCCGCCGGTTACCAAATATAATCTCTCGATGTGATTATAAGCTAAAAATCTATATTTGTAAATTAAGCTAGTTACTTATTAAATTTTTACCTCCAAGTGGATACGCTGATGCAGCCAATTGTTGTAATGAGTTAATGGCTTTTTGATCGCCATTGCATTGAACCAAACCTTCATATACCAATTTAGATTGATATACCATCACTAGTGTATAATTGGCCGCATTTTTGCCCTCACAGTCATTGTAATCGTCGATTAATAAATAATTATTATTTTGAATTTCTATTAATTGTATTATAAATTAATTTCATTTATATTATAAATTTATTTTTATTTTAAAAACAAATTTATCACTATTATTTTATATTTACCAGTAAGAGAAGCTTCAGCGTTTGCACGATCTAAATTTAAATAAAATTTTATTTATTTATTAATATCATCATTTTATTATAATTTATTTTTTACCGTAAAATAAAAAACTTATTGTCACTAACATTAAATAAAACATTTTAATATTTTTAATATTTTTTTGTTAAAATTTAATATGATAAATTATTTTATAAAATAATTAGAAAAATTTTGGTTTATATACTTGGCAGCATATTAAAAAATTGATGTTAGCTTAAACAGATTTTTTTATTAGCTTACAAGAGTTTAATTACATCATTAAATATTTAATTTATAAAATTCAGATTAATAACTTAAAAACAGATATAAAGTAAAATTTAAGTAATTAATTAAATTTTATCTTGCAAATGTTTTTAATTTTACGTTATTTATAAAATAATATTGTTTTAATAAACAATGAGAAACTCAATTTGCTGTAAGTTTTAGCAAATTAAAATAACTCATTGTAACCAAATTAATAACCAAATGTTTTATACTGTGGAATGCAGTATTAAAACAATTCAAAACTGTTCAAGTTTAGATTAGATTTTATAACTAAACGTATGATTGAATAACTACGTATGGTTAACTGATAAATTGAATGATTTGCATCAGAATCAAAAGTTAAACCTAATATAGAGTATATGAGAAATGTAACTAAACCTAAAATATTTATTAGATGCAGATCTACTGGAGAGTACAGATCAAGTTTATTCTTAGCTCTCATATTCAGAGTAATTGTATTTTTATATTTATTTTAATTGTTATTAAATAAAATGTGTTATAACTTGGCCTGGCGTTTCGGAGCTTTTCGGATGCTTTTTTTATTGTAGTAGACAGTGACTTTGGCCGGGGTTTATAAAAATAAATTTAAAAAAACAAAATATGTTAATGTCAAATATGCCAATGTCGAATATGCTAATCTCGAATATGCTAATGTTGAATATGCTAATGTTAAATATGCTAATGTCGATTATGCTAATGTCGAATATGCCATTTCAAATATGCCAATGTCGAATATGCTAATGTTGAATATGCTAATGTCAAATATGCTAATGTCAAATATGCCAATGTCAAATATGCCATGTCAAATATGCTAATGTCGAATATGTTAATGTCGAATATGCCAATGTTGAATATGCCAATGTCGAATATGCCAATGTTGAATATACTAATGTCGAATATGTTAAAGTCGAATATGCTAATGTCAAATATACTAATGTCAAATATGTTAATGTTAAATATACTAATGTCGAATATGCTAATGTCGAATATGCTAAATATCAATCAAATGAATTAAATATTTGACTTTAAAATGTTTGACATTAACATATTCGACATTATTATATTCAACATTAGCATATTTGACATTGGCATATTAGACTTTAACAAATTCGACATTAGCATATTCAACATTACCATATTTGACATTAGCATATTCGACATTAGCATATTCAACATTGGCATATTTGACATTGGCATATTCGACAATAGCATATTCGACATCAGCATATTTTGTTATTTCAAATTTATTTTTATAGACCCCGGTCAAAGTTACTTTTTACTACAATAAAAAACATCCGAAAAGCTCTGAAACGCCAAGTCAAATTTTAGCTTAAGTTCTGTTACTCATTGCTACTCCACATTACTAACACTTATTCGATGTTGTGATACCGTTATTACTTTCAAGAGTTATTATACCGCATGTAAAGTGACAATTCCTAACTGGGTTAAAATACCCGGTTGTGCTGGTTGAAAGCCTCCAAACGTGAAAGCATAAACTATATGTTGCTTAATTTATTTCACCTGTAACCATTATGTAGATTATTTTTTATTTTAATATTTGCATTACTATTCATAATATAAGTATTAAATTTATAATTTTGTTAATTAATTTGTGTAGAATGTTTTATATATGCTAATTAATAATTAGTAATTATAAACAATTTAGCTAAGTTTAGCAAAATTTTTAAAAATTAAGCTTTTTGCTTGGTGTCTTAATTGTTTAAAATTTATTGTATATGTATTTAATATGTATTGTATATGTAACAAATTAAATTTAGTTTAGAATAACAGTTGTCTTTTTTAAATTAAAATATTTAAATAATTTACTTTGTTAAAACATTTTATTTAAAACTTTTTATTTAAAATTTTATAATGTTATATTTTTATAAATTCTGTTATATAAATTTACACAAGTTCAAGTAGCATAAAATAATTCGTATATATTAATTTTAACACAACTGTTTTATACAATGACCAGATGTATTTTGCTTATAAAAATGTGCATCATTAATTTTTAGTTATACTGTATAAAACGACAACAGAAGTGCATATATAAAGATACAGCAAGTCAGAGTTAAATGTACATAAAATATATTTTTTATTAATATTCTACAAAAATTGATTTTGCAAACAGTCTCCTAAATAATAAAATTAGTTTTATTAACAATTATTTTTGGTATAAATATAATTTATAAATTAAAATTTTTTTAAAAATAAATTAAATTTTTAATTTATATGAACTAGCAAATATTAAAGAAAATAATGCCGGGATCAATACTGAGAAAGGTTTTGCTTATTATTGATAAAAGTAAAATATTTAAATAAATATATAAATTGAAAATTTTTAGCACCTAGACAAGTTTATCTCAAATTTGCAACATATGACAATTGTGAAAATAAATATGCAAATGTTAATTATACCTTGGTTGTACAATATAGTGAAGATTAAATGTGTAATATGGCTAGCGGCAGTGAACAATTTGCCACTTTAATTTAAAGTGAATCAAAAGGTCAAAAGCAGATCAATTCAATACAAAATTTGGCTTCATCTGGTTTTCCAGCTGGCGGTAAAATTAAATTTATTTATTTTATATTATGAATTTGTACTTACTTATTTTAAATAAATTTTAGCTTACATTCAATTTGATAGATTATCCTTGTTAACTGAAGGACCATTAGCTGGAAAATAGATTTACGAAAAATCAATTTTTTTAAACGAATCATATCTGAAAAAATGTTCGTCAGTTTTGGGCTATTCATATATTACATCCAAAAGCACTGTTTTGCTAATATCGGATAAACTGGATCTGAATGTTCTGTTGTCACCGACCGGTGCTTTCGACGCATTCAAGAAGGGCTGCACTACTGTCTGCACTGGAAATTTTTATGTAGTTTAAAATTTTATAAAAAATAAAAAAATTATAAATGCATAAAAATTATTGGTATTTAGCTACTTTATTTGTATATACAAATTTACAAAATAAATTAGATTTCCAATAAGAATTGTCATTTTTATTTTATTTAAAACAATTTAATTAACATTTTTAAAATAAATAAAAATTTAAAAAAATTTATGTTTTTATAAACTTGGCCATATAAAATTAAAGTTTATTCTACAAAAATATTAACAATAAACTCGTTGTAATTTTAGTCTCTCTTAGAGTTTATAAATCAACTATATTAAAATAAGCAGGCCAATTTTTAATTAAATTAAAAAATTTAATTAAATTTATTAATATAAACCACTTATACAAAAGTTACTATTATGTTTACCAATAAAGATTTTAATATATATTTTTAGTGATATGCTAAATAGTAAATAAATTTAATTTTAATAAATTTTTATTCTCAATAATACCATATTATTTAAAATTTTATTTCAAAAAACAATTAATTTTTAAACCTTGACAGGTTTAAAAATTAAATTTTAAAATTAATTACAATAAATTATACTAAAATTAAAAAGAATTTAACTAAACGAAAAAATCCAATCAAGTTAAAATAAAGTCATTTGTGGTGTGAATAAATTTATTAACTTAAAAGTAATATTTTATTACCATCTAAAAAACCTAAAAATTTAATATAAATAATTAATAAACAGTTTTTGCTATATTGGTATGTAAAAATTGAAACAAACAATAAGTTCATTAACTTAATTAATTTTGTTTAAACCAATACAGTTAGTCATTAATTGCTTTAAATGTTTTAATAACAATGATTAGAGCTCTTAATAATGTAAACAATAAATCTAAATTCATAATTAGAATACCATTAAACAAATATAATAAATTAACGCAAGTTAAATTTTCAATTAAATTTAGAATGCTAAATATAACGTACAAGTTAGTATATCGCATTTTTAATATATTTTATAAAAATATTAATCTAAAAACATTAGAAGTAGATATTCTAATAAACATTATTTCATTTTAATTAAAAATAATACTATAATCTAAGGATCAAGAATGAATAGATCAGGCAAAATCCTTATTAATGTTAAAAATTTTGCATTTATTCATTTTAACATTTAGTTCGAAAAAATTGACTCTTTCGACAACTTAACAGCAAATTTTTAAAATTTGAATTAAAATTAAGAAATTTTACCTAAATTTGCACTAAATCTATTTTAAATTTTATTAATTTGAATAAATATTTAACATAAGTATATTGTTTTTTTAGCGTTAAAATAATTTTTTCTCTGGTATCCCTAGATTTTTAATCAATTTTTTAAAAATCACTCTTTCTAATCTCTACTAAATATGTCGAGCTTCTTGAACCCTGTTTTACTTCTAAAATTACTTTAATAACTATTTAATTTTTATTGCTTACAAGTTTTAAAAATTTAATGCTTAAATTATTTACAACAAATTTTAGTATAAAGTAAAAAAGAAGAGTTAAATAACGGTAAAATTTTATTAATAACAAAAAAAACATTTGTAGTGTAAATGAACTTGATTTTACAAATGTTATATTATATTACAGATAATTTTAAAATGTAATTAATTGTATTAATTTTAGGTATAAATACGAATCAATTTTAAAATACATTCAAGCAAAATTACATTTTAATTAATTTATATATTAAATATATAACGTTTAGAGATCTCAAACATGTCAATTTTAATGTTATCTGCATTATTCTTTGGTAAATATAAATTAACAATAAATTTTATTTATTTAAACTTAATTTTTAATTTAACTAGTCATTATAAGCGCGGTCACTTGCGGTGGTGGTAATGGCGGTGGATTAGGTAAAAATTTTAATTAGTGCACCATAATAATTTACAATAACACTTTTTTATTTAATCAAGCTCCGGTGCAAACATTTCTCAAAATATCAAATTATGTTGAATGCGAAGGCAAAGATGCTGGATCAAATTTAACCATAATTTGTATTTTCAGCCGAGATCAAGTTTGCTCGTTTGAAAGCGGCAAGGGAAATAATGGTGTTCAAGGTTATAACGGTATAGTTCAAACAGGACCAAATCACCAGAAAGCAGTTGATTCAGTACAAGTATTAGCTGTTTCAATTTATCCAGCTGGAGGTAAAATTATAATATAAAGTTTTACTAAATAAATTACCTAGTAACAAAATATATGTATTTAAAGCTTATGATCAACATGAAAAATTAATGTTGGTTACTGGAGGCCCGTTAGCTGGCAAATATGTCTATGAAAAAACAATTGAATTAGAAGTGGCATACTTGAAAAAATGTTCATCAATTTTGGGCTATTCATACGTTACGTCGAAAAGTTCAGTTTTATTAATATCGGATAAACTGGATCTGAATGTTCTGTTGTCACCGACCGGTGCTTTCGACGCATTCAAGAAGGGCTGCACTACTGTATGCACTGGAAGTGTGTATATTTTATAACAAATAAATATTATAATAATGTAAAATTGATATAATTACGAGAATAAATACCAAATCAATTTAAGATAATTCATTAAATTATTTTTTTTTCAAATTTCTAAATCTTTGAATACTTTTTATTTGAATTATTTATTGAATAAATATATATTAAAAAGAATTAATTGTTAGAATTGAATTATCATTGCAACTTAAGAATATAAGTTTATTTTTATTTAAAATTAAACAATTCAATTTTAATTATTATAAAGTTTTAAATTTTAGAGTTATTTTAAAGTTAATTTTTAGAAAAAAAATTGTTATCATTTATAAATTTTAATATTTTATATTTGTTTTAAATATAAGCAAAATTATAATTTAATATTTAAAAAAAGTGTTTCATAAAGTTTTTTTCCGTTTTGTTGATCCTGCTTTAATTTTTGATCAAATAGATTTGACTGTAGTTATGGTTTTTCTTGTAGTTACAATAGGTGTAACTGTAGTTTTAGGTTTTCTTGTATTTTTAACAGTTTTGACTGTAGTTTTGAATTTTCTTGTAATTACAAAAGGTTTGACTGTAGTTTTGGGTTTTCTTGAAGTTACAACAGGTTTGACTGTAGTTTTGGGTTTTCTTGAAATTACAACAGGTTTGACTGTAGTTTTGGGTTTTCTTGAAGTTACAACAGGTTTGACTGTAGTTTTGAGTTTTCTTGAAGTTACAACAGGTTTGACTGTAGTTTTGGGTTTTCTCGAAGTTACAACAGGTTTGACTGTAGTTTTGGGTTTTCTTGTAGTTACAACAAGCTTGACTGTAGTTTTGGGTTTTCTTGTAGTTACAACAGGTTTGACTGTAGTTTTGGGTTTTCTTGTAGTTACAACAGGTTTGACTGTAGTTTTGGGTTTTCTTGTTGTTACAACAGGTTTGACTGTAGTTTTGGGTTTTCTTGTAGTTACAACTGGTTTGTCTGTATTTACGAGTTTTACTGTAGTTACAACTGGTTTGTCTGTATTTACGGGTTTTACTGTAGTTACAACTGGTTTGTCTGTATTTACGGGTTTTACTGTAGTTACAACTGGTTTGTCTGTATTTACGGGTTTTACTGTAGTTATAACTGGTTTGTCTGTATTTACGGGTTTTACTGTAGTTACAATAGGTTTGACTGTATTTACGGGTTTTACTGTAGTTATAACTGGTTTGTCTGTATTTACGGGTTTTATTGTAGTTATAACTGGTTTGACTGTATTTACGGGTTTTACTGTAGTTATAACTGGTTTGTCTGTATTTACGGGTTTTCCTGTAGTTACAATAGGTTTGACTGTATTTACGGGTTTTACTGTAGTTATAACTGGTTTGTCTGTATTTACGGGTTTTATTGTAGTTACATCAGGTTTGCTTGTAGTTACTGGAGGTATGACTGTAGTTATAGTTTTGCTTGTCTATATCAAAAATAGAAGAATTATAAATAATTATATTTTGACAAAATGCAGTAAAAACTATTAAATTACATTGATTAATTTTAAAACAGTTTATAAATCATTTATTGTTTACAATTTCTCTAACAATTCAAATGCTTACAAACAGATAAATAATATAAAGCTATTTATAAAAAACTAAACTTTGTAAATATTTTTACATGCAAACTTGCTATAAATTACTTTAGGCTTTCTCAATTTATTTTTCTATTAACAGCATATAAATGTTTTTATATACAAATTATAATTTTAAAAGCTATGATTTTATAATTGGTAAATTTTTCTTCTTCTTTTTTGTAGACAATAGACATTAATTTTTCTTTTTATTAATAAGATTAGTATAAAGCAGAGATTCTAAAGCAAAGATCAGGCAAATTTCTATTTTAATATTAAAAGCTAGCATTTAATAACCCACCAGCATTTGATCCGTAAAAAGGTACCCTTCTACTTTTTGCCGGCTGCTCAAGGCGGGTGGGATATTTTTTGGAGTTATATTCGGTTTAAATCTAGTTAAATTCTATAACATTTTTTCACAAATATATTAATTTTTTAAAATTTTTAAAAAATTTCTTTTCTGATACCCCTTAGATTAGTCTTTCTTTTAATCTCTGGTATTAAACAATTGATAAAAATAAAATCTATTATTATATATAAAGTTGTTCTTTGTTTATAATTTTTTAATTAATTTAGCCAAATTAATTTTTAATATTTAATAAAAATTATTTTTATATTATATTAATTTGACAAATAAAAAACTTAAAAATAAACTATTTAATAATTTATAAATAATAATTTTATAATAAAAACTATAAAACAAATAATGTATAAAGCTCAAATTTATAAAATAAATTTTTTAATTGAAAAAATAAAATTTACTATATATACTTAGACAAAATAAACTACTTTATAAATTAAATATAAATGAAAAATTATTTTAATATAAAAACTTACATTTTCTTGTTTGTTAATTTTATATTGATTGGTCCCAACAGATAAAAATATTACAAAAATTACAATTAATTTTAGATGCATTTTATTTGCAAGTTTGAAATATTATTTTGCAAAAATTAATAACTAAAATTTAACTTAAATATTAAATTACTTAGATTATGACAATATAGTTTGATGTGCAACAAATAAACTTGCTCAAATTTAAATATAAAACTGAAAAAACAGTAAGTATTTATTGGTTTCTTAATCAAATACATAATAAATAAAATAAATAATTTTATCCATATTTCCAAAAACAAAAATTAATCAACAAGTTATTTATTTAATGCAATTTTCTAAATAATAATATTAATTTTTATGTATAAAATATACATTTCTTAGAAATGTTTATTTAATTATTATTTACATTTATTTATTTTTCGTTTTATTTAAAATAATGATTGCTATTAAACATGAGTAGTTACCGGATCTGAAAATTAATCTAAAATATTTTCATAACAATATAAAAATTACTTAATTAAAAATTTTGATAAAATTTTTACAATTTAAATTCACCCAGGTTATTATAAAAATAATGGCTATAATTAATGATTATAAACATTACAAAAAAACATATATATTAAATTATTTTTATAAAGCAAAAATATTTTTGATTTTAGAACTACTCTAACTAATTAATAACGTAAATATATTTTTTCTCTTTCTATATAGTTTAATTATAAATTTCATAAAATATAAAATAATATTTTTATATAAAACATAAAAAATATTCTTGAAAATTAACTTGCACAAATTTAAAATAGTCTAGAAAAACTTAAACCCGGTAATTAAACATAAGCTATAAACGTAATTTATAGTTAAATTTAATAAAAGGAAATGTAAATCTAGCTTGGAAAGAACAAATTTTATATGTTTAGATTTAGAATCAATTTGAATATGTTAGACTTTTAATCAGTAGGGGTAAACTATACAGTAATAAATCATTTTATATAACAGCACTGTTTAAAGGTATATATGTAAAATAAATATACAAATAATAAATAATTAGCCAGAATTATTATTATTTAAATATGCATTTTAACTTCTTAAATTCAATATAAAAAAATTTAAATTTTATAATCTATTAATATAAATTAGATTAATTGAAATAAAATAGATTATGAGTGTTTTTTGAAAAGTAACAAGAATCTTAATGTGTATATTGAATATATAAATTATATCTAGAGTTTTACATATAATCACTAAAAGTTCAATTATCTTTCTATTAAATGTTAAATAAATATTGTTTTTATGTTTAGTAAACAATAAATATGTTAATCAAGGTTGTTAAACTACAAGATAATATCAAATTCTAAAAATAATTAAGCAATCAAACATTGTTAGAAATTAATAAGATAAGTTTTATTTTTATTTAAACTTAAACAATTCAATTTCTATTAATAATATAATGTACAGCGTTGCCAACATCGATATAGATTTTTAAATTGTACGTTATTTTTCTTAATGACTACAAATAAAATATATTGTAGCTATAATTTTATTTATAAATTGTTTTTCTGACAATTACTATACATTCTGACATTTTGTTTGTTTAAAAATTTTAATTAATTGTTTTTTTAATTATGTCAACAGTAATGACTGAATATTTGGTACAAAAACGTGTTTAGATTGTATAGTTCTGGTACACCATTGGTATAGACACTACCGTAACTCTTAGAACAAACCATGTTAAATTAGTAGTATAAAAAGCCGCACTCTGGCCCAAAAATACTTCCGGCAGAATAACTGGAGCAAAAATTAAAAATCACTTAGCCAACAAATCAATTACTCAACCATTGTATAAAATTATTTAATATATAAAAATAAAAATATAACTTATTATTACATATAATTATTACAATTTTATTATTTAAAAATTTTATTTTATTTAAAAAATTTAACAATGACCATAATGAGTGAATGGTGAGCCAGTATAATGAGTTATAAAGTTATTTTTAATAAAGTTATATGAATAATTATTGTTTGTTCTTAAAAGCCAATCTAATCGATCTCTTGGACGCTTTCCTAAATTATTTCTTAAAAATGTTATTTTATCATTATTAGTTATGGGTTCACCCCAAGTAAAAAAACATCTTTCATCAAATAAAAAAATTTCTAACAATATAAACCAACACGTAATATTTTTAAATTCGGCTGGACCACCATGGTATGGATGAAGCTCATAAACAAATTTATACATTTGTTGATCACATGGAATTCTTTGTAATTTGAAGTAATTAATAGGATTGGAAAAGTTATTAATTTCGAAAAAATTTCGTTGTAAATTAAAGACTTGATATATTTTCTTGGTTTTTTCATATGTCATATATTTAATTGAAATTGATGCCATCTATTAAAATAAAATAAAATATGATTAAAACAAAATTAAATAATATATTAAAATTTATTAAATAATATAATTTATATTTGAATCTAAAAGCAATATACTTTTACTCCAACAATCAGAATTTTTTAAAAATAATTTGTATAGCGTAATTTTTATTAAATTAAAAATTATTTACTAATATAAAAGAAAAATTATTTTATTAAACAATACTTACAATAGCCAATTGAACTAAATTATAATTGTATTGTTTGCTAATAACTTTAAAATAATTAAATTAATTTTTACTTGTAATATATTATATTTATGAATGTTTATTTGCTTCAATATTAAACAAACGTTTCTGTTATTGATTACACTTACACTAAAGTATATTTTTCTATCAATAACTAGTTTTGAATTACTGTTTAAAAACTAGTTTTTATTAAACAAGGAAATAACTTTATTAAATTAAATTTGTTATTGAAAATAGTTGATTTTAATAGAAATAGAATTACTATGCTTAACAAATTATTTTTAAAAGATTTACTTATTATATGTATAATGAATAAATATTAGAATTAAATTTTAAAATATAATATTATTTTTTCATTTATCTTATTAATATAAATGAGATAAAAAAATATTTGATTACAAATGTATAGTAAGAGAATAATTATAGTACTAAATTATTAAACTATAAAACTGTAAAATAATTAATAAAATTAAGAAAATATTAAGTTTTTAATTAAATGTTTAGTTAGTTTAAACTATATATATAATATAACTATATATTTAATATTAAATGTAAATTTATAATTAAAATAGTTTTTAAAATGCCGTAAATTTACGGAAAATCCCTTTTGATTTTAAATATAAACAATTTTTGTGTTTTTAATTTTAGTCTTTTTTGGGTTAAGATTAATACTTTTTGATAATGTTTAATTTAAATTATTCCGGATAAAAAATATAAAACTTGATAGCAAAATCAAAATTTGAAAATTCGTTTGGGAAATTAGACTTTGCCCTCGGTTATTAAAACCCGAAATATAATTAAAAATCAAATTATTAATTTGAAAATGTGTTTAAAATATCGGCAAATTCAAGTAATTATATATAAAAAATTGACAAAAAATTTTAATCATGTTTTTGTTAAAATTTTTAATAATTTTTTTAAAATTTGTTATTATTTTCTATATTTTTCATATAATTTGATATTTTATCAATAAATCAATAAAATTAATTAAATTGTTAATTAGAATTTGAGGCACTTATACAATTTGACTTTGTTTTTCAAATTTAATGTAATAATTATTTGTATTTAATGTAAAATAGTTGGTTTTTTCTTGATTTAATATAATAATTGATATTCAATTGAAATTTGACATCTATTTGGGAAATTACCTATTTTGTAAATAATTTTAAACAATAAAACAATTAATTATTTTAAATTTTCCGTTATTGTTGTAATAATATTCAAGGATTTCTAAGAAATATTTAGGGAAATTACCTATTTTGTAATTATTTTAAACAATAAAACAATTAATTATTTTAAATTTTTCGTTATTGTTGTAACAATTTTCAAGGATTTCTAAGAAATATTTAGGGAAATTACCTATTTTGTAATAATTTTAAACAATAAAACAATTAATTATTTAAAATTTTCCGTTATTTTTGTAATTATTTTCAAGGATTTCAAAGAAATTTTTGTAATAAGTTTAAAAATATCCTTGAAAGTTTTGTAAACAATTTTAAAATAGCCTTCAAATTTTAGTATAAAATAAATGAAAATTTTGCTTAAAATTAATTCAGTTTGATACTGAAATTTTGTTTAAAACTTAAGTTTTAAAATTTAAGATATTGTATAACTCAAGTTATATATATTGGTTATTTTAAGTATTTGTATTACTGCTTACAATAATGGTTAAAACTAAAGTAAATGCTTTTGTTCCATCTGCTGAACTCCCATCAAAGATACTTGAAGAAGACAGCGATACGGACTCTGATTCGTGTAGTGAAGTAAGTTTTAAAATTGATTTATAATAAATTATTCATTTATTTATTAATTTTTAAGATACAGATTCCTGTAGTTGAAGCAAAACTACCCGTTGCTGTTCCCAGTACTTCAAATTCGAAGCCGCAAAAGAGACAGAAGAAGACTAAATTGGATGGATTTAAGCGTCCAAAAATTGGAGAAGACGGCCACGACTTGGTTTGGGAAGTTTCGGCTAAACCAAAAGAAGGTGCTCCATTGACTAACACAGTCAAACTTGGTAGGTTTTGTTTTTATTAAATATTTTTTAAAATAAATTTTGAAAAATATATTTAAGATTAAAATTAAATTTCAGAAAATTTAAATTGAATTTGATTGAAAAATTAAATTTAATTAAAAACAAAAACAAAAATAAATAAAAATTAAAAACTTAAATTTGATTAAACAATTAAATTTGATTTAAAAAATTGAATTTGATTAAAAATTAAATTTAAAAAATTGAATTTAATATAAAAATTGAATTTGATTTAAAAATTGAATTTGATTTAAAAATTGAATTTGATTTTTAAAATTTTTTTTTTGAAAAATAAATTTGTATTTTAAATGAGTTTATTTTAAATTTTAATAAAAAATTTTAATAAAAGGCAATATTGGTTTGGGATTGAATTCAAACAAGCAAATTGTTATTTTTTACTATAACAAAGAAGGCAAACCATCAATGATGAGAATCGATTTTGAAACAGAATTGATATTTCCTATTCAGATGACTTTTATGTACTATTGCAAACTCATGGGAATTGATTTTCC
>JAQFXP010001397.1:0-19521 GCA_034693685.1 Belba bartosi
GTTTAAATCAGCCAATGGTGCTCGAGAAGGATGAGATGACTGGACTACTATAAAAAGTGCTGGACTCGACTCGTAAACGAAGGAGAAGTTATCAGAAAGTCGAAGAGAAGAGTCGAGTCAGCGTTTGGGAGTCTCTCATCAACAGTATGACCCATTTGGTTGAGCCGCTCGTTAGCCGGCAAAGAGGCACTCGACTCGAATATCTTTTGTTTAATTAAATTTACTTTCAATTTAGTTATTTTTAGTTATAATTTTTAATTAATTTCTTTTAATCGACGAATAATTATTACTCTTTTTTTTTTGACTATTTATTTTGTAATTTCTAGTAATTTTTAATGTTTTATTGAAAGTAATATTTTTCTAAATAGTAACTCAAATAAATAAATATTTTTAGAAAATTAGTTTATTTTGTCTGTGTTTTGGTATATATATTTTGGTGTATAAGTGGTTTCTCCGTTTGACCTGAATATCGGAGTGGTGTCAGGACCTGATATTGAGTTAAAGTAAGTTTTTAAACCGGAAGTGTGAACCGCCCGCTCAGCCATCTAAGAGCCTAACGGCCCTTCCCTGACGTTTGGGACACTCGCCCCGCCCAAACAGCCAAGAGCTCTCGACCGGGATCATCTCTGTCCGGGCCGTCCCGGCCGACAGATCACTCGTCTATAGGCGCATGACTTCGCAAACGTTCTTCCGGATAGGGCTGAATGAGTGAACTAATGTCACATTTAAGGGAACGGTCGACACCCATACCTAATATTCTGTCGGAATTTTCGGGCACAATGAAGTTGTGGTAAATATATTTGTATTCTCCATAAAGGGTAGCAATGGTTGAGAGGAATAGCTGTTCAAACCTGTGTCGGTTTAGAATCTCATAAAGGCCTGCAGTCCATTCCTCAATCGCTACGATATACCCGTCTTCGGGTATATATAAAACGGCTTCAATTTCTTGAGTATTTTGATTAATACCAATTCGATTGATCACTAATTCCCAGGCAATCGAGTTATGGTCGGATTCATTGGCGCCTAAAAATAGAACCGGATTTGTGATAGTCCTTACTGTGTCTCTGGTGTCACCATATATGACTCCATTGTCGATCGCTTGCATCAATGTCAACGGCGTTGGGTTATTATAAAAGTTCATAGCAGTGAATCTGAGCCCTCGCTCGACCACTACAACCCCTCCCTGTTGTACGAACGAGCGGTTGTGATGTTCGATCGGATCGTTTGGACAATTCTGATTCCAATGGTATTGATCGGTGACAACCAGTTTAGCGCCGGCGCAGACATAGATTGCGAATTTGGGCACATCTTTAGTCGAGTTTATAACTTTATTTACAAACTCATTCTCCATTAGTTCGGAAACACCGCCGCAAGCGATCGAAGACTTTCCGCGTTTGTAAATTCGGTAGTAATGGCGTCGACCACTGCTGGTATTGTAATGGTTGTAATATTCCTCCTCTCCTACTGTCATAACCTTATCCCTGAAGTCTTCAAACCGTAATCCGAGCACTAATGGCATCGATTGGTTTTGATTTTCGTCGAACTCGTTTCGCAGCACCGGATAAATTGAGGAAATGGGCGCCGACCGGTTCGCCCAATAGATCGGCACTTGATTCGCGTCTAAGTAGGCATTCTTGAAAATACCGGTTTGAATGACAACCAGTTGTGACTCTAAGTCGATGAACAGATGTGCACCGAATTGTTTCTGCGCGTGTTTACCAAAATAGCTTCGTTCGATCTCAACTAAGTTGTCCCTCGCGTCTTCATACGTTATATCAAAGCCCAGGTATGCAATCGAAGTGATGTTTATAGCAAAAGATCTTTTGATACATGATCCAGGTCTGTCTGCACAATCAATTAGCGAAAATCTAAGGTAATCCTGACTCCTATTAAACCATTTTTTGGTCCAACTTGTATCCCATTTTTCGACGAATCCAGCAACAATTTGATAAAGGCGATTCAAACCCGTACCAGAAGTTCTGCGGATCACCCAAACACAAAATTTCCGAATAATATCCCTATCCTTAGGCCCAAACATTCCAAATCTTTGTTCAGGCACTTCATCATCATCATCAATCATTTTCGATACTTCTATGCGTTTATATTTCTCAATTAGTCGCTATTTGTTTGTCGTTTTTGCAAATCGGATCAATTGTCTTCGATTAGAGATTTGTGTTTTTTTTATAGTTTGCTTTTTGCAAGTTTGAAATTATTTTTGTTTTGATTTTTATTGCTTTTATTTTCTAAACATAAAAAACTCATTTTCCAATTGTTTTTAACGATTGTATTTTTTGACGCATGTTGAAATTTTAAACATTAAAGTTACAAAAATAATTTTTTAAATATATTGATTGAAAATTAGCATTACACTTTAGTTATACTGTATTGCAATTACATCAAACTTTCGGTTAATTTCGAGTTAGAGATCTGTTGAATCTAACGGATTATAGCACTGAATACGACTCTTATATTGAAGCGGAAAAAGTTGTTTCGATAGATAGAGAATCGAAACTATATATTGATCTCAAAGTAGATAATTCAACAAATGATTTGGTATTGAGTTATGAAAAGCGATTAATTGTAACGAAAGTGAATCCAAAAACTGTTCAATTGTTTGAAGATTTAGCGAAAGACGCGCCATATCTGTCGAAAGTCAGGTTTACTCTACAATTTGATGTCGATTACATCGAATCTTCAGTTTATTTCGATATATATCTAAACTTAAAACCCGAAGCCTTTCCCTACAATCAAAGTCCGTATTATATCGGATCAAGGGTTGTCTTCAACAATAATTGTATTCCTTTTCAGTCAAAGGCCATAACGAGAGGAGACATCACTAACTGTTTAGATGTAAGCAAACAGTTTTTAATATAAAATCAGGGATTGTAAAGGGGGGGATCAGCCAAAAATCCCTCCCCTGAATTTGAAAATTGGCATTTATTTCCCCCCCTAGCATTTGGTCCGAGAAAAAGTACCCCCCTCGAGGTTTTGCCGGCCGCCGAAGGCGGCCGGCAAATTTTTTAAGTTTTTTGCCCAAAATTAGGAAATTTTCTCTAAATTGGTGCTAAATCCGGTTTAAATCCGGTTTAAATCCGGTTTAAATCCAGTTAAATTAAGTAAATTTAGTTTAAATCCAGTTAAATTAAGTAAAATTTTTTCACAAATATATAGGTTTTTTGAGCGTTTTTGGAAAAATCCCTACCCTGATCCCCCTAGGTTTTTGGCCAAAATTTTGGGGAAAATCCCCACCCTGATCCCCCCCCCTGGATCGGCCGACCTTCTCAATTCCTGTATAAAATCTATTCCGTATATAATATTTCTCTATTCTAGTTATAGAGTATTAATCTTTTGTAAGTTTAAGTTACAATGTATGTAACTTGTTTATTTAACATTACATATACAGTATAACTCATATTTAGTTAAATAATCTAGAACTTTAGTGCTAACAATTGGTCTAACAGACCAAAATAAATTATATAGGAATTGCTTAGCATCTTACAAAAAGCTTCTAGCTACGTGCAAATTCAATATACTTAATACCTGAATTGTGCGGAAATAACATTAAAAAATTTTATAATAATTTAGATTTTACTTTGGTTTTAAATTCTAATAATGAAATATATAATTAGGGAAAATATTCACCTGTTGAAATTAATGTAGTTAATGAAATATTCCCGAAATCTTGTCATATTTTAATGACAAATACATAAATAAAATAATGTGTGGTTTGGTATATACAGTATGTTAGCTCTATTATCAACTGACAAAGTTTACGTTTGGAAACCAGATAAAAGATTAGAGCAAAACAATAATGAAATATACCTGGAAAATATTTCAGAAACAATTAAAGATATATTTTATTAATCAATTGAAATAAATTCAAATAAAATTTTTTGCAATACAGAAATTGATTTAATTTCAATTAAAACAATACGATATCAATAATCAATTGATTTAATCGAATCTCAATTTCTATTTTCAACACTATTTTGTGTTCAAACTCTTCAAACCGATTAATGACTGGATTAGGAAACGGTTGGCTGAGGCGCAGAGATTGGGTTTCCGTTTCTATTCACATAAACAACATCGGGTCTAAATCGATGACTTTCACTAATTTGATTATCTTGCAAATCAGTGAAATATTCTACAATACCATTCTGGTAAACCCGATAACCACCTAATATTTGATGTATTGTCGGTTGGAATTTGATCCAATTATTTTGCCCAGGAAGACGACAAAAACGTATCCAAATCTGTCCATTATCTGTATTTTCAAATGTTAGCGGAGAATAGATAGTGCCATTAAAGAATTCACAGCCAGGTGATAATGGTGGTAATGGAGTTACTACCGGTGCAGGCGGTACATTCAATTGCTGTTGATCCGGTTCTGTGTAGCCGGGCTGGTATTGCTGAGACTGTCCACCAGGCACATTTACGGGCTGTTGGGACTGTACATTAGAGGCAAGTGTCGGGTGCTGCTGTTCATTACATGATTGGATTTGAGCAGTTGATGGAACTGCCATTTGCGTTCCATAATCAATATTTTCATCAGCACTGAGTTGAGCACTGGGCGTTTGTTGTGCATTTTGATTAGGGAACACTCGCTCACTCCATGCCGTATCACTGTACGGAATAGCCTGACTTTGATGCGGTATGTATTGGACATTGGACTCACTTTCTGGTTGTCTAAGTGGTTGTAGAGCAGATGTCGAAGCAATAGTATGTTCCGTAGTTTCTGTTTGGGTGTCACCTCTTCCTCTACCTCTTCCTCTTCCTCTACCTCTAGGAGGCGATGAAGGGAATGAAGAGTCAGAAGCCGTTTGTCCAGTTTGTGGTGAATCTACTGAACCAATAGATTGGTCCGTTGATGAAGAGGGTGCAGGCCTGGATGGTTTGGCACACACTTGTGGTTTGGGCGAGTCTGTTGGGCCCCAACTGAAATTTTTAGGTACTATAACGTATTCATTATATGTATAATATCTTGTTTTGAATGTTCCGATTTTGGCGTTTGTCTTCTCATATACCAAGGCGTCAACGCCAAACCTAACATAGAGTCCGGTCACACTCGTATATGTACTCTTTTTCCATCTATATTCGTCGTATTCGTATTCATCATTGGCTAATATGAATGAATACTTCTTTCTGTGTCCGGAATCGTGTTTAAGATAAGCCAATATATCGCTTTCGATCCGACCATAACTATCCTGTTTGTAGTGTTCGTACTCAAATTCATCGGGACTCTTAAAATCAAATTTTGGACCATGTTGAGTTATTGCTACGTTTGTGTTTGGCAAGTAGAACAATTGCTCGTTTATTTTGATTGGCGGGTAGAGCGGCGGCATTGGATAGTAGTCAGAAACTGTTTTACCGCTTTTCATCTGATTGGTTCGATTGACTAATCGGCAAAAATTAAATTCTTTTGGTTTGGACGCATGACTTCTCAAACGCTCTTCCGGATAGGGATGAATGAGTGAACTGATGTCACAATTAAGGAAACGCTCGACACCCATACCTAATATTTTGTCGGAAATTGCCGGCGCCGGCGCACAGAAGTTATAGTGTTTATAACTGTAACTGGATTTAATTTGTTTAATGGTTGAGAGGAATAGCTGTTCAAACTTGTGTCGGTCTAGAATCTCATTAACGCCTGCAGTCCATTCCTCAATCGCTACGATATACCCGCCTTCGGGTATATACAAAAGCGCTTCAATTTCTTGAGTATTTTGATTAATACCAATTCGATTAATCACTAATTCCCAGGCAATCGAGTTATGGTCGGATTCATTGGCGCCTAAAAATAGAACCGGATTGTTGATAGTCCTTACTTTGTCGTTCATTCCTTTAGTTCGACCCGTAATGACTCCTTGTTCGACCGCTTTGCTCAAAGTCAACGAATCGCCACATTTTAGAAAGTTCATAGCATTAAATTTGAGCACTCGCTCGACCACTACAACCCCTCCCTGTTGTACGAACGAGCGGTTGTGATGTTCGATCGGATCGTTTGGACAATTTTGATTCCAATGGTATTGATCGGTGACAACCAGTTTAGCGCCGGCACAGACATAGATCGCGAATTTGGGCACATTTTTAGTCGAATTTATAACTTTATTTTCAAACTCAGTCTCCATTAGTTCGGAAACACCGCCGCAAGCGATCGAATCCTGTTCTTTCCAGTACCGGTAGTAATGGCGTCGACCACTGCTGGTATTGTAATGGTAGTAATATTCCTCCTCTCCTACTGTCACATCCTTATCCCTGAAGTCTTCAAACAGTAATCCGAGCACTAATGGTACGGATTGAGTGATGTTTGTGCCCTTTCCGGCAAACTCGTTTCGCAGCACCGGATAGATTGCAGAAATGAGCGCCGACCGACCGGCCCAATAGATCGGTATTCCGTTCTCATCTAAGTAGGGATTTGTGAAAATACCGGTTTGAATGGAATTCAAATCCGACTCTAAATCGATGTACAAGTGTGTGCCGAACTGTTTCTGCGCGTGTTTGCCGAAATAAGCACGTTCGATCGCAGTTATGTTTTGCTTTACATCTTGATCTGATATATCGAAACCCAAATATGCGATCGAACTGATGTTTACAGCAAAATGTTTTGTCATATATTTCTTATTATTTGATGTACAATCAATTAGCGTTGTTTTAAGGTACTCCTTAGGTAAGTGAAACCATAATTGCCTATGGCAACCGTCACGATCTTCAACATCTCTTCCAGCAACAATTTTGTAAAAGCGTCCTTCCAACCTATTATGCGACCCAACTCGAATCACCCAAACACAAAATTTTCGAATCACTTTTCTTAGATCAAACAGTGATGTGTACTTAGGCTTCTCCTCCTCCTCCAGCTCCTCCGATGAACTCATTTTCGATACTTCTATGCATTTGGGTTTATCCTCTCGTTTAGTCGATATTTGTTTTTGCAAATCGGATCAATTGTCTTCGATTGGAATTTGTATTTTGTTTTAAGAGTTTTGAGTTTTTTGTTTCTATTTTATTTTTGTAACTCTTTTTTGTATTAAATATTTGAAAAAATGCTTTTTTCAATTGTTATTGTATCTTGGTAATTATTTTTTACGTAAATTGAAATTTTTAAAATATGTAATATATATTGATTTATCCATTAATACAGATTTGAAGTCATGGCAACACAACTCCATCTGAATATAAAGATGTTGTTTGCAATCACTCCAAAAGTGTTGGATATACTGAACACAACATTCGTTCACTGAGTGAAGTCAATACAAGTCAACGGAAACCGAGTAATCGGCGCTAATATAGTGTCGATTGTAGTACTGATTAAAAGTTTGATACAATCTATTGGTTGTTATATTTGAATTAATTGTTTATTTTTTGGTTAAATAAATGCTTTTCTGATTTTGTGAGTGATTATCGCCATGTCTGAATTGGTTTTTCATTTATTATAAAAATATACTTGTTCAATTTGCAAGCTATAGTTAAATTAATATTTAATTGATATTTATTTTAAATAATTTTACAAATATTAAAATTTTATATAAATTTTTTATTCGACTTTATTATGATTTTCCACTGAATTATATTCGTATTCGTCGTCTGATGAGTAAAGAATTGAACAAAAAATCAAAAATAAATTTTAAAATTATTTAAATTTCTTACGTAAAACATCGGACACTTTGTCGGTATTAAAGCCCAAACCCCTGAGCGCCGCATAAACCCGAATGTGAACCAAGTTTTCAGTCGTATATTTCGAATTGTATTTCAATATCTTTTCCAATAATTGTTTCGCTTTTTCTCTATTATTAAACTTAATCTCAATTAAGGCCAACTCGAGTAGTGTTTGTGGTATTAATCCCCTGTCCTTCGCAACGACACGACATTCCCTTTTGAAAACAATAAATTTATAAACATTTATAAAAAATTAAAAAAATATATTTTTAAAAAATATTTGATTTACTGATTGATAACGGCTTTGAGGAACTGTTGCGCTTCAATAGTATTGTCCGAATGTTTGTAAATAATTGCTTTATAGAAAAGTGCTGTTAAATAGTTATCGCTGTTTGTGCCAAACACTACGTTATGTCAATAAAAAAAATTAATCAAATATTTTGTTCAATAATTAAACAAGCTTGCTTAATTAGAAATATTTTTAGCATGCTTACCGAAATATTTGCTATGATTCTCGATCTCCCGGTCCACTCGACTCATCCACATTTGCAATAAGTGTTTGTTTCCATTTAGAAGACACGTATAGTTGAGTTGATATAAAATTTCCTAAATTTTAGAATTGAATTAAAACTTTTTATTGTGTTTTTGAATTTTCGAATCAATACCAGCGCCGGAAGTAACATAAAGTCGTTATTTTGAAAAAACTTCTCCGAATATACGACGACTGCCTTCTCAAAGGTTGTCGTTTTGCCTAAGTATCGGATTCGTAGTGACGGCACAATTCTTAAAAATTAATACATTTTCAAATATAAAATATGTTTAAGTAAATTAACAAGCAAATAATTTTATTTTAAATTACTTTACAATATTTTTAGTTATTTGAATATATTTAACGATTTAAAATTTAATAATAATAATTTTATTTAAAAATTATATTTCTCAATTTTGTTGTATTTTCTAAATTTGAACTTGATAGCGAATATTTTTTAACAAAATTTTATTTATTAAAATATTAAAAATTATGCAAAAATTTTATAAAGAAATTGGTTTAAACTTTTTACAAGTTAAATTTATAATAGTAGCTTGGAATTAAAAACTTGTAATAAATTTTTATGTTTTTCATATAATAAAAGCATTTAAATAAAATTATCATTTTTAATATGTATTTTAAAATAACATAATATATACATACCCAAACAGATCAATCGCCTCCTGTTTGAGCACCGGATCATTGGTCTCCAAAGACTTGACATAACGAAACACGGCTTCGATGTATGTAGTAATGGCCGGGGAATGAAGTGTATGTTTGCGCAACAGTTCCGCATATCTGATACACTGATCCCAATCACATTTGACTGCATTTATAAACATTAGCTCAAAGTGTGCAAATTTATGGAACAATTGTTTATCAAAATGAATAATTGATTCGTAACTATCAATCGCCTGATCGACGGCGCCGTTCAGTTGTATTAGTTTAGCATTAGCTGCTCTGTATAGTAGACTCTACAAGAACATTAGAAATCAACAAGAACATTAATAAATAATAATAACTAATAAACAAACAAAATATTTAATTATTTTATAACTATTTCAGTTATTATCATGATTAAATTTAAACAAATAAATAAGATATAATTCTATTGATATAGTTTAAAATTAATTAACTTATACCTAGAAAGTCTTTAATTCGGGTACAAAAAACTCCATCAGAAACAATTATTTTAACTCAAAGATTAATTTTTTAATCTTTACAAATTACTTCATTTTGCATTTTAATTTTTAAAAACTTTAATAATAATATCTTATTAACAAGTAATATTTATTATAAAATATAAACAATATTAAATTAAATAAAATCAACCAAGATAAACTAATAATAATATCAAAAATATTAAACTTCTATAATAAATCATTTTTACTGATTAATAAGAAATAAATCTTTTGTATAAATTAACATGTAAATTTATTTTGAGTTAGGATATACTCTTGTCCGTTTTATGTTATTCTGTTCAATTTGAGCTCAATTTAGTGACTTGCTGGTTATAAGTTAGTATATTGCTTACATTTGGATACAACTTCAACTTTTTATCGACTAATTTGCGCACAAATAGTGTATTATTTGGTCCAAAACTGGTATGTGTTTCGATGTAAAGCCAGTAGAGAATCAAAACGAGTTCTGCAATAATACTGTAAATTCCCTTCAATTCAAACGCAGTTTTGTCTAATTCCTGAAATGCTATCTCACGAACGCCTCTATAGCCCAAAAAATTGATTATTTTCAACAGCTTTGGCGGTAAGTAACTGACAATCAGGTGCCGAAAGCCCCGCTCAAGACTTATGCCGGCCTCGAACAGGGCTCGCGATTTGGTTGACTGCCATTTGGTTCGCTTTTCGTATATAGTTCGGCAAAGTCTGACAAAAATAAAATTTTATTAATTTTTAACTAGCAAAAAAGTGTCCAGATTAAAACAAAAATTTTTAATTGATCAAAAATAATATAAATTTTATTTATTCTTGTCTAAATACTTAATAATTTTTAATTTTTATAAAATACAACTATAAGCTAGTTTATTTAATATTTAATGACAAAATTTTAATGTTAATTTTATAAAATAAATAACATGCTAACTTTTAATAATAACTTTTATCAAATCAAATAGCCGGGGTTAAATAGAAAAAGTATAATAATTACAATTATTGCTTTAAAAATTAATATTTAAGACTTACTTAAATGATTTCATACAAATGCTAATTCTATAAACGATCTTGGCCAAATTTTTCAAATTATGACATTGCAATAGCTCGAGCGCAGCCCTACAGCCGACGACCATCGCGTATGTGAGCTCTGCGTGCAGTTCGATATCAGTGTATTTTTCGCACGAATTCCTATTTCCGAACTTAACCGCTAGAGTGCAGAACACTTTTTTCCGCCGGTGCCGATTACACAGGTCGAGCGTTTGTTCGATTGATTGATTTGCAAAAGCTAGGTCATCCTGAAATTAATTTTGAATGTTAAAATTCTTTATTATTTTTTACTTTTAATTATAAACCAAACTAGATAATAAAACAAATAGTAATCTAGTTGTTTTTATAATGGTTAATTTGTTGTTTATTTTAAAATTAGCAAAACTAAAAAAATTTTAATTTACATTTTAATTTTTTTATGTTTAATGAAGCAAGGTTATTGATTAAAAGATAAACCTAATAAACTTCAAATATACAAATCATTAAAATCTTATATTTAATAAATTATAAAATTTTTAATTATTTTAAATCAAAAAATAATAATATAATTTCATTAATTAAAATAATAAAATGTTAATTAGACAAGCTAATTAAATAAATATATGTAGTTCAAAAATAAATTTAAGTTGCTAATTATTTTATAATAAATAGGCAACTAATTAAAATTAAAAAATAACAATAACAATAAATTATTATAATATAAATCGTGCTCGGTTAATTGAACAATTAATTATTAACATATTAATTTGCATATTGAACTTGTTTTGTTAATTAGCAAACTAATTTAAATAAATAAAAAATTAAAATAGGAATAAATTAATAAAAATAAAATATTAATTTCAATACCTTATCCAGAGTGAGGCCGGCCTTAAGCATCGATATCTTGGACTTCATAGCGCTGTGAAATATACTCTGACCGACACTCGGCTCACATAATGTGATTATTGAATCAAAATCATTGTTTTCAAACACTGTCATCAATACACTGAGTGATGAGTCGATTAAAGTGTCGATATTTACTAAATTACTACAAATAAAAAGTTTCAGAAATCATTAAAACAAAATCAAACAAAAAATTAGAGCAAATATGAAATGAATATAAAAATTATGTTAAACTACATATCACTTACTTTTGATTTGAATCCATATTTTTACTAAATTGTAAATATTTGCAAAAACTAATATAAATATAAATTTTTATTAAAACGTATTGTAAAGAATTATTTTCAAATCACAAAAAGAAATTTTTTTATTATTCACAGAAAGACACAATAATTACAAACAAGAATAATTGAAAAAAAAGAAGAAAATCAGCAATTTAAAAATTTATTTCCTTGTACACATTAATATTGAAACAAAAACTCGCAGACTATCATTATACCTACAATACAAACTAATTACGATAACTCGAATCCCAAAGTCATTTTCGCAGCGAATATATGAGCGAAAGCACACATTCAGAAACAGACAGACATATGAAAGTGAATTTTGAAAATTTAAACATAAAAAAGTTGTTTTACCTGACAGTACGCAAACAACTAGTCAAGGCTTACGGCTATAATTGAATGCATTAGTCTTTTTAGGTTAGCATTAGTGCTCGTGTTATGTGTTTTATACGTTATACTCAATTATATAACATATTTGAAATTTGAGTTTTCAGTTAAGGTTTCAATAATATGTTTATACGAAAGAGAAGTATTCGATACATAAGTCGAATACCTATTGATGAGAAACGAGTTTTTTCGTCTCTTAGCAAAAGTTGTTTTTTCTTTCTGTTATATAATTTATTTTTAAGTTTAAGCTTTTGTTTACAGTTTGTGATAATAGATGGCTATATAAAACTAAGATGTTACGTTGATATTTTTATTCTACTCTATATTTTTGTTTTAAATTTGTTAAATTTCATTTATTGTTAACAATTTTACTAGACACAATAATAAATGAATTATTATTAATAATATTTTTATTATTTATTTTTAATAAATTATTTTTGATTAGCATAATACTGTAGTAATGTATGTATATATTAATATAAATAAGCTAAAATTTAGTTCACTTATTATTGTAACAAGATTAATATTGTTAAATTAAAAAGGATAAATATTTAAAGCATTTCTATTGGTTAACGGACATTATACATTGTGTCAAACATAATTCTGGATTATCCACAAATTGTGTGGATATAAGTAAAATAAAAATTAAATTAAACAAAACTAATTACTAAATCTATATTTATGGTGAAATTTTATTTAGCCGATAATAAATTAAATTGAATTTAATTTTATAATTGATTTTATCAGCCTATAGTGTTTATGTTATATGATATAACTTATATCTTAATGCAATCAAACTACTCAATCGAACGCATAATGTTAACTTTAATATTAAATTAAAATTATCAGTTAAATTTTGATAAAATAACTGAAATATTAATTAATTGCAGATATAATTGCAAATATAGTATAAATATTATATTTTAAATATACATTTTCATATGTATGTGCTCAAAATCAATGTAGTAAAAATATACGCATTTTGAGCCAATTTATTTTACGGCTATGTAAATCCACCATTAATATTTTATGAGTTGATTTTTTCAATTAAAAGATAAAAATTAAAAACAAAAATAAAAAATGTATATCCAATAATGATTAAATAAAACATTACTCGTATGCCTTTTAAATTGTTAAATAGACATTAAAATAACATAATAATAAATTTATATTTTTAAAAATTAGCTAGCTGTAATTATTATATTATAATAAACATAGTTAGTTATAGTTTGAACTTATAATATTATTATGATTTTAAAGTTTTATTAATTTAACATGTAAAAAGTATACTTTTGATGTTTTACTAAATAATTGTTGGCTTTACATTTTTAATTTTAATATGCAAACACTCAGCTAATAAAATATTAAAAACAGATTTACATAACAGTAAAATGAGTGTACATATTTCTACTACCTTTACATTGATTTTGGGCACATACATATAAAATTGTTTATATAAGATTTATATTGAACGACCGACTGCTCAAAAAGCAGTCATAATTATCAGCAAATTTATAGAATGCTAAATATATTAGTAATAACTTTAAATAAATAAATAAATTTGTTGTTAATTTGATTAAATTTATTAAAATATTTTATTACTATTGCAACTAACTGTTTTAATAAAGAAATTTTTAATTTATTTTTAAGAACAAATAAATTAATAAAATATTTTTAAAAATTACATTTAACTAATTTATAAACTCTTCTAGAATAATTTATAATTATTTAGAAAATAATTTATTGTTAAAAAATAGCTGCTTTTAAAATAATATAATTTAGATTTGTTTGATAAATTTTTAAAGTTTTGGGTATATTAATTAGTCTAGGTAACAAAGAACAAGTTTTAAATTGTTTTTATTATGTTATCTATAATAATTTTAGTTGAAATTATTTATAGTAAATATATAGAAAAACTTTCTTGTAATTATATAAAATATTATTATAATATAATATAAGTTTACTAATCAATATAGTAATGAAAATAATTTAACTTGCTAATATTTTTTCAATAAGTTATATTGCTATTATTAAATATTTATTCAAATTATTTTAAGAATAACATTAAAATAATATTATTTTGCATTAAAGAATATGTTAATTTTAATTTTAAATAAAATATCAGTAATATATTTTAATAACATAGTTTTTTTAGTTTAATTTAAAAAAAGATAAACATATTTATTTAAGTGCAAAATTATATTTATTAATAATGTAAAATACTTTAAATTTTTAAGCATTTATTAATTAAAAATAAAAATTATATATTTTTAAAGATTAATTGTTTATTATATTTGTTTATTTAAGCTTGTTTAAATATAAAAATTTAAATAAAATATAAATTACTATAAACATAATAAAATATTTTTAATAAATATAATAATTTTATCTACAAATTGTTTTTCTTAGTAAAATAATAAACAAGTTTAATAAGCATGTTAATAAAAATTTAAACCATATTAAATTTATTAATATTTATAAATACCAAAATTTAAATAAAATATAAATTGCTATATTAATATATTATAATTTAAATAATATTTATAAAATTATATGTTTGATAAATATAATAATTTTATTTAAAACAAATGGTTTTTACTAGTAAACTGATAAAAAAGTTTAATAAACACGCTAATAAAAATTTAAAAGTTATTAATTTGTTAATATTTATATATTTTGGTTGTTTTATAAATATTATCAAAAACAATCAATATATTTTGTGAATATTTAAAATATAATTTAATAATTAAAATTGTTTAAAATAACAACTAAATAAATTACTAAATTAGAAAATTTTTTATAAAATTTTCTATTAATTATAAAAAATAGAAAATATAAAATGATTAAAATATACTTTAATAAGAAAATTTTATATTTAATAATTGCAAGAATATTGTGTTTATTCGGTTGTATTTATCAATTATATAAAGTAAACAAAATTTACTTTTCATATGAGACGACAACTAACGTTAAATACGAATTCGAAAAAGACTTATCGATACCAGCGATCAGTATATGTTTCGATAAAGTTGCAATGTTAACTAATGAAACGCTTGAAGCTCAAATTCAAAATAATATAAATGATAAATTATTTAAAATAGTTTTAAAAAACAAGACAATTGAGGAACAGTTTAAACTTTTTAGATCACCAAGCAAAATATTTAGTTGCGACATACTAATTCAACATGATAACAAAACAGAAGATCAAAACATACTGTACTTAAAAATATAAAATATGTTGAATTTATAGAAAAATATTACTATTGTTTTACAATTAGTTTAAATAAAAATCTCTTTGCTACATTTGATCTTACTAAAAACCAAATTACAATTATAATTGACAAAATAAATTTCCAAAGCCATAAAATTATGATTCAACTACATTCTACCAAAAATCCGATATATTTCGATTATGACACGGATTGGGAACAAATAATATTAAATACTTCTCATCATTCGGTGATTACAGTCCGTAAGACAGTAGTAAAGTATATGTTTAATGCGATCAACAGTTCGTGCAATGGATTGCAAACCAAATATGAATGTATGTCTGATTGCAATAGCGATTATTTGTTGACAAATGTATCAATTGATAAAATTTACGGTGGTTATAAATTTAAAAATAACGTAACCTTGGTAACTCTTAATAATTGTGAGGATAAATGCTATTATATAACCGACTGTTTGACCGAATATTACGCTTTAACTGTAGTAAGCGGTGAGTGGTTTGAGAATAATACCAATGAATACAATATTTATTTTGAATATCCGTCACATCCGACAACCCTTTATGAAATACATCAAAAGATGTCAAAAGATATTTTGTATGAACTCAAGTATTCTGAGTCTATGGTTTGGATTTAATATTTTATTCTTTACTGATATTTGTTTAATTATTCTTAAAAAAGTTAAAAATATTTTCAATAGATATTAGCAGGCATTCAAAATTGGTAGCTCGCGAGCTACTTTTTAGAGACATTGTTTATAAAAAATTTATACATTTATATTTGGACGTGTTTTGTGTTTTGTCAAATTACACAAATGTTGTGACTATTAAATGAGATTTGGGATTCAATCTCGAGTTTACTTAACATGTGACACTAGCAATATGGTCCTCAGTTTTATTGTTTGCGTTAGTGCTAACCAATAGTATTGCTCCTAATCTGCTGTTCTATACTAATCTAACACTCGGCTGATATGACTATATTATTTGGTACTAGCCTTGGCTTAACACATGTTGCCGACACGTCTGAATTAAATATACAAAATATTTTTAATACCTGTAATATAAAAAAATAAGTAATAGTGTATAAGTTTGTATTGTGTTTGTTACTTAAAGAAATGACCAGCTGATTTTACATCTAACATACATTATGTTTGTAAAATTGAAACTTTTAAATCTGAATTTTGAATGCCTGGATATTAGTATTAATAACATTAAAAATAATAAAATATTTGTAAATCGAAATAATATTTATGGCATTAAAAGATAAAGTTCTATCAATTGAGTATATTATTGATACTGTACATCAGAGGTTGAGAAACTGTCCTGATTAAGGGTTGGATTAGAAAACATTTTTTCAAAGTTTTCAAAACCAGTTTTTAAATATTTTTAACCATTAATGTAAAACATTAAAATAATTATATATATTATTCAATGAAGTGTTTAATTATGTATTGTTTGATTTTATTAAAATAATAAATAGCCCAATGAATATTCTTTAAAAATATTTCAATAACATAACAAATTTTCTATTTAAATTTAAATTTTTAGTTTTAGTTTTACTCAAAAACAGTTAAAATATTGTTAATTAGTTTGTAAGTAATATTATTGAAAATAGTTATTTTGAATTATTATTGACAATATCTAAAGTTTTGTAATTTTTAAAAAATTTAAATAGAGCATGCAGATAAAATCATAAGTGCTTTTTTATAATTATGATCAAATAGAAGAGGGGGAGAGTGTTAGGGAGAGAGTGAAATAGAAAGTGAAAGAGAGTGAGGGAGTGAGAGATAGTGAGGGAGAGAGAGTGAGGGAGAGAGAGTGAAGGAGAGAGAATGTGAGGGATAGAATGTGACGGAGAGAGAGAGTGAGGAAAAGAGTGAGAGTGTGGAGAGTGAGGGAGTGAGGGAGTGAGAGAGAGTTAGGGAGAGTGTGAGGAAGAGAGTGAGGGAGAGAGTGAGGGAGTGAGAAAGTGTGAGGGAGAGTTAGGGAAAAAGAGTAAGGGAGAGAGAGTGAGAAAGAGAGTTAGGGAGAGTGTGAGAAAGAGAGTGAGGGAGTAAAAAAGTGTGAGGGAGGTTTAGGGAGAAAGAGTAAGGAAGAGAGAGTGAGGGAGAGAGAGAGTGAGAGAGCTAGGGAGAGTGATAACGAACCGAAAAGATAAAAGTGGGAAATAAAGAGGTAGGGAATGGAGTAATAAAACTACAGCACCGGCAGTTCTAGTTATACGTTAAAAATTTAAAAGATTTTACAAAATATATTGACAAAGATGTAATATTTAAAATAAACAATAATATTGTTAAACAATTAAAATATGTTAACAATTGTAGATTTTTTAAAGTTTAAACAAATTATTTAATTTTATTTAATTTCTGTCTAATTATATTTAAAAAAGTCAAAAATTATTATCAAGTTATTATAAATAAAGAAAGAATAAATATTAAAAATAAAAATATTATTATTATACGTAAATCAAACATACTTCAATCTAGGAGAATTTTTTCGTCAAAATCATTAATTAAAAAATTTTAAATTTAATTAATATTTGATTATTATAATATATAAATGAAAAATACGCTCATCATAAAAAATTTTATTATTTACATTATTTTATTATATTGATTAAACTATAATTATGTAACAGGATATTGATTTGTTTATTTTAAAAATATATTTAAATTATTTTTTTAAATATCTAATTTAATTAGAATGTACACAAATACAATATAATTAGAATAATTTATTAAAATATATAAACATAAATATTCATGACACAATTTAAAATAAAAATAAATAAATATTGTTATAGATTAAACAACCAAGGTTGAGCTTAAATTATATACTTATAATTTTGTTATCAAGTTTGTTTTATTAAATGAATGAATAAATAAATAAATAAATTATAAATTGAAGATAAATTATTATTGTACTATATAAATAATTAAATTATGTTTAATTTAAAAAATTAATATAAAAGCTATTATAATAGAACTTCACTTTAACAAAAAAAACTGACTTGTGAGTTATTGATAATTTAATTAACTTAATAAACATTTTATATACATGTTCTCTCTTTTCACCATACTCTATTTACATACAAATTATATTATCAAACTTTAAATAAACATTAAATTTTTATAATGTTTATAATAGTTAAAAAAAATTTAAAATGTAGCAAAAATATATAATGAAGCTGTTCTAAGAATAAATTAAATAAAAGTTTTAAAAATTATGAATAAATTAAATTTAAATTTAGTTTCAAGTATTTCAAAAAGCTTTACCCAAAATTTTACATGGTCACTTGGTGTGAATTTGTTTATTATATTTCAATAATTTTTATAAACAAAATTGAGAACAAAGATATAATCTGTAAATAAAATTTAATGAAAATTTAATCAATAATAATCAAAATATCAATACTTCATAACATCTAAAATAATTAATAATAAAGAGTTGCCAACACCAGAAGCCAATCCTTTTATCACTTAATCGACCGATAAATGTCTGTAACTTTAAACAAGTTTTTCAAAAATTATTAATATTGAAATTATTTTTATTTTTATACTTTTAATTTAAAATTGTTGTTAATATTATTAGTAAAACTTCTTTTAATAATTATATTATGAATAAAATATTTAACATAAAAACTATTTAATAGTTTATACGATTTGTTTGCCTCGAAGTTGACTGAAGAGGCGATCATAATATTGAAGGCAAACAAAATTGCAGTGAAAATGACGGAAAATGAAAGCAACGATCGATTTAACCAATCCATTGGTTGAAGAATAATAATCGATAAACTAATTGTTACAACAGATCCCAATAGAGCCCAAATTGCCAAAAGATATTTTGACCAATAAGTGCTGTTATAGTCATTGATCTCTAAATAGATATCATTTAATATTTTAATTGTATTCACAATATATCTGGAATTGATATTTTGTTTAGATGTTATAACATATAAAATATTTCTATTAATTGTAATTATTTTAATTTTTAGATAATAACAAATCAGATAAAAGTGAATCAAAAGCCATAAACCAAATCCAAACATATAATAAGCGACTAATCCGTTGACAGTACTGTGAGGAATGCCGTAAATAATTGTCTCAAATAAAGTACATTTGAATACATAAGGCATTAGAACAATGAAAGCATTAAAAGGAATCATTCTTTTGATTATGAAATCGCAAATTGGAAACAAAATTTTGGCCTTTTTTGCCAATTTATAGACCAGTTTCGAGTCATACAAACCAATAGCATTGGGGGTAAACAAACCGGAAAACATACGAAATAATAGCAAAAATGTTGGATTAATGTCATTCTTATAATTGTAATAATAGACCGTTT